>JAJQKJ010002338.1:0-100761 GCA_029574335.1 Rana kukunoris | reverse complement strand
ACAAGAAATGAGGATAGAGAGAGAGAGACTGACATCCTACAAGGTACCAGGAGGGGTTTTTAATATGGTACTAGGGGAAGAAACTCGGGGAGCCCTAAATGTCTGTGGGTGAGGGGCACAAATTACTCTTCTTGCCTTGGGTGCTGACAAATCCTACTGTTAGGGGTCTCCACAACTTGGGGAATGTTATCGAGGGGTCACTAGGAAGGTTGGGAACCTCTGCTCTACGTGGTTTATCTTACCACAAGGATAATTGTGATGGGCTATGGAACCACGCCTGGGGACTTCCAAGGCTTCTAAAATGATGACCCGTAGTGAATGTTCGGGGGGCTTCAAGGAAACCGATCCATAGATCGTCTGATAGAGTGATGGGCTATGGAACCACGCCTGGGGACTTCCAAGGCTTCTAAAATGATGACCCGTAGTGAATGTTTGGGGGGCTTCAAGGAAACCGATCCATAGATCGTCTGATAGAGTGATGGGCTATGGAACCACGCCGGGGACTTCCAAGAGTGATGGGCTATCTGATAAGATAATGATCCTCAGGAAAGGGAGTTTTTTCTTGGAGGAACAAGTGAAGCTGATGATCCCCTTCACTCTCTGAACTTTCCCTTTTTAGTTACACATCCCCCCATCTAATGACTAGAGGTGAAGTTTAGAATATTTACCGGCATCTGATTGGGCGGCACTTCTTATTTATTAAAGTGATTCTAAGGGCTTTCTTCTTTACAAAACCAAGGGCTCCCGCTGCTGTCTCCGCCCATGTGGAGGGAGAGTCCCCAGAGAGTTGAGGCTCTCATGCACATCGCTGGATCCAGATGGGGTTCAGGTAAGTTTTGGGGGGCTGCTGCACAGAGGAGGTTTTTTACCGTTAAGTCATAGAATGAAGAAGGTAAAAAACCTTGAGCCTTTTGTTCTGTTCCCACTACACGTTTCCCCCGCCATGTATGTAGCTTGACATCCAGCTTAACCACTTCAGCCCCGAGCCAACGGAGAGGCAAGCATTGCATTCAGCAAACCAGTGCTCCCAACACTGCACCAGCGTGGCGTAGGTTTCGAGGGAGCAAGCCGCCGTAGGTGGAAGGGGGCCGAGCATGGTGCAGTGTTTTACACCCTGCTCACAACCACGCCGCACAACTGCCTAAGCTCACCGCGTACGCCGTGAACTTAACGTACGCCCAGCCAGACACGCGTCCAACGCACAATTATGCGGGCGTGTGTTCCCTGGTGCAGACCTTTGCATGTCTGTTGCCGGGTTGCCCCTTATCTCTACGCCGGACGTACAACTTACACGCATCTCGCGTAGAATGCGTCGGGCGCACTAACGTTTGTGAATCGCCGTATTTCCCTCATTAGCATTTTTGAATGCCTAATCAATGGGAGCAGCACGATATGTCCAGCCCATATGTGCGCCCGCGATACGTCGGCATAGGGTGGCCAGTTTTTAGGTCTGTGGGTCTGGGCCTATATGTCAGTGCCATTTCCTCTTGCTGCACCTACCCGCCTGTACCCCCCTGCAGATCATCTCTTCTAATCCACTGCACGCGGCAACCCTTAGAAACCCTCCTTAGAAATTGCCCCCTCATTTTCACCACCCTCTTCAGTCTGCCTCTATGCCAACCAACCTGCTCCAGTCTGCCCCACACCAACCAACCTGCTCCAGTCTGCCCCCACACCAACCAACCCGCACCAGTCTGCCTCCACACCAACCAACCCGCTCCAGTCTGCCCCCACACCAAACCAACCCGCTCCAGTCTGCCCCCACACCAACCAACCCGCTCCAGTCTGCCCCCACACCAACCAACCCGCACCAGTCTGCCTCCACACCAACCAACCCGCTCCAGTCTGCCCCCACACCAAACAACCCGCTCCAGTCTGCCCCCACACCAACCAACCCGCTCCAGTCTGCCCCCACACCAACCAACTCGCACCAGTCTGCCTCCACACCAACCAACCCGCTCCAGTCTGCCCCCACACCAAACCAACCCGCTCCAGTCTGCCCCCACACCAACCAACCCACTCCAGTCTGCCCCCACACCAACCAACTCGCACCAGTCTGCCTCCACACCAACCAACCCACTCCAGTCTGCCTCAACACCAACCAACCCGCTCCAGTCTGCCCCCACACCAACCAACCCGCTCCAGTCTGCCCCCACACCAACCAACCCGCACCAGTCTGACTCCACACCAATCAACCCACTCCAGTCTGCCCCCACACCAACCAACCCACTCCAGTCTGCCCCCACACCAACCAACTCGCACCAGTCTGCCTCCACACCAACCAACCCACTCCAGTCTGCCTCAACACCAACCAACCCGCTCCAGTCTGCCCCCACACCAACAAACCCACTCCAGTCTGCCCCCACACCAACCAACCCGCACCAGTCTGCCTCCACACCAACCAACCCACTCCAGTCTGCCTCAACACCCAACCAACCCGCTCCAGTCTGCCCCCCCCCACCAACCAACCCGCTCCAGTCTGCCTCCACACCAACCAACCCACTCCAGTCTGCCTCAACACCAACCAACCCGCTCCAGTCTGCCCCCACACCAACAAACCCACTCCAGTCTGCCCCCACACCAACCAACCCGCACCAGTCTGCCTCCACACCAATCAACCCACTCCAGTCTGGCTCAAACACCAACCAACTCGCTCCAGTCTGCCCCCACACCAACCAACCCGCACCAGTCTGCCTCCACACCAACCAACCCACACCAGTCTGCCTCCACACCAATCAACCCACTCCAGTCTGCCTCAACACCAACCAACCTGCTCCAGTCTGCCCCCACACCAACCAACCCACACCAGTCTGCCTCCACACCAACCAACCCACTCCAGTCTGCCTCAACACCAACCAACCCGCTCCAGTCTGCCCCCACACCAACCAACCCGCTCCAGTCTGCCTCAACACCAACCAACCCGCTCCAGTCTGCCCCCACACCAACCAACCCGCTCCAGTCTGCCCCCACACATACCAACCCGCTCCAGTCTGCCACCATGCCAACCAACCCGCTCCAGTCTGCCTCAACACCAACCAACCTGCTCCAGTCTGCCCCACACCAACCAACCCGCTCCAGTCTGCCCCCACATCAACCAACCCGCTCCAGTCTGCCTCAACACCAACCAACCCGCTCCAGTCTGCCCCCACACCAACCAACCCGCTCCAGTCTGCCCCCACACCAACCAACCCGCTCCAGTCTGCCACCATGCCAACCAGCCCACTCCAGTCTGCCTCAACACCAACCAACCCGCTCCAGTCTGCCACCATGCCAACCAACCCGCTCCAGTCTGCCTCCACACCAAAGCATAAATATATACACACAAGTCACAATAATACAAAACTTTAAAAGAAAGATACTGTCCGTCACTGCATGCCAAGAGTCAGCAAACTGTAGGCGTGCAGGACAGATATTTCCGACGCGTTTTTGAAATGAATTTCTTCCTCAGGGTACATTTTTACAGTATCAGATTCTTGTTTTTCTACAAAAAAAGGGATAAATAATAATAACAAAGGAAAAAAAGGAAAATGTGTTTAGATAAAGGACATTGGCATTTTGAAGGCTGAAACATCACTGCACCTTACTGCAAAGAATGGGCATAAATGATATTTCACACATTACAAACAATGGATAGAGCCGATAATTCACCCCTCCTTGGGACATGTATAGGTCAGATGTCCCAGAATGCACACCTCATAAAAACCTAGATGGTATTGTTCAAAGAAACTGACGCCACGGCAGGTCGAGGGGAAAACACAGTCCCTCCAAACCATAGATTGCTCCAACGTGTTCTTTCTGGGGCTCCCACAGAAGTGGACAAAACGGTTGCAGATCGCACAGAACCAAGTGGCAAGACTAGATCACAAACTGCCCAAGGCGGAATCACATCTCCCCGGTGCTTAGGCTCCTGATAGCAGAACGGGTCGAGTTCAAGACTCTCTGTCTGGTGTTCCGGGCCTATTGGTAACAATTCCCGATGTACTTATCAAATATGATACAACACTACTGTCCACCCGAGAGCTTCGTCCAACTGACGCCCTGTTAGCGATTATTCAACCTAGTCGCTCAGCTTCAAAGGTGGGCCGCCGGCTCCAAACACTGGGGAATTCTCTATGGAACCGGCTCCCTCATCAGCTCTGAGCGCCCTCCTCCTTGATGGCCGTCCGTAAGGGCTTGAAAACACACTTTTTCTCACAAGCCTACGGATAGAGACCTGCCCTTCCAAGCTCTCAGCAGGACGCTGCCTTAATCCCAGGCTGTGCTCCATGGTCAGGAGTAGGGATAGTCTCCTTGTATCCCCCCCCCCACCCTTTTTATATTTCTGTTTACTTTTTGCTTGTTCCCATCTTTTACTTAGATGTCCTAGTTAGAGACGTAGAGAACAGTTCGCCCGCGAACTATTCGCGGCGATTTCGGCATGTTCGCATTCGCCGCCGCGGGCGAACATATGCGATGTTCGACCCGCCCCCTATTAATTAACATTGAGCAAACTTTGACCCTCTACCTCACAGTCAGCAGACACATTTCAGCCAATCAGCAGCATACCCTCCCTAGTAGACCCTCCCACCTGTAGGGCAGCATCCATTTTACGTTCATTCTGCTGCTGGATTCTTAGTGAGAGGAGGGATAGTTTCTCTGCTGCCGATTGCATAGGGACAGTGTTAGCTGGGGCTCCTGAAATCCATTCCTGGAAGATTTATCTGATCTCTGCTGTTATAACAGCACTCCCAAGTCTCAAACAGCCCTTGTTAGGGCTCATGAATCAGCAATCATTTTTTTTTTTTAAATCAGTGCTGCGAGACTGTAATATCTTTTAGTCAGATAGATAGAGCAGCCAGCTTAGGTAGTTAATCTTACAGTGTGTAGAGAATATATATACATCTTAGCAGTTGTACATATATTTATACACTGTATAGTTTAGTTAGATTAGAGGTGTGGGTTGCTGTGCTATGTAAAGGGGTACAGTGTTGCAAGCTGCTGTGTAATATACAGGGATCCAGTGGTGCAGGGTGCTGTGTAATATACAGGGATCCAGTGGTGCAGGGTGCTGTGTAATATACAGGGATCCAGTGGTGCAGGGTGCTATTTAAAGGGCCCAGAGCTGTGGGGTGCTGTGCTATGTAAAGGGGTACAGTGTTGCAAGCTGCTGTGTAATATAAAGGGATCCAGTGGTGCAGGGTGCTGTGTAATATACAGGGATCCAGTGGTGCAGGGTGCTGTGTAATATACAGGGATCCAGTGGTGCAGGGTGCTATTTAAAGGGGCCCAGAGCTGTGGGGTGCTGTGCTATGTAAAGGGGTACAGTGTTGCAAGCTGCTGTGTAATATACAGGGATCCAGTGGTGCAGGGTGCTGTGTAATATACAGGGATCCAGTGGTGCAGGGTGCTGTGTAATATACAGGGATCCAGTGGTGCAGGGTGCTGTGTAATATACAGGGATCCAGTGGTGCAGGGTGCTATTTAAAGGGGCCCAGAGCTGTGGGGTGCTGTGCTATGTAAAGGGGTACAGTGTTGCAAGCTGCTGTGTAATATAAAGGGATCCAGTGGTGCAGGGTGCTGTGTAATATACAGGGATCCAGTGGTGCAGGGTGCTGTGTAATATACAGGGATCCAGTGGTGCAGGGTGCTATTTAAAGGGGCCCAGAGCTGTGGGGTGCTGTGCTATGTAAAGGGGTACAGTGTTGCAAGCTGCTGTGTAATATACAGGGATCTAGTGGTGCAGGGTGCTGTGTAACATAAAGGGATCCAGTGGTGCAGGGTGCTGTGTAATATACAGGGATCCAGTGGTGCAGGGTGCTGTGTAATATACAGGGATCCAGTGGTGCAGGGTGCTGTGTAATATACAGGGATCCAGTGGTGCAGGGTGCTGTGTAATATACAGGGATCCAGTGGTGCAGGGTGCTATTTAAAGGGGCCCAGAGCTGTGGGTTGCTGTGCTATGTAAAGGGGTACAGTGTTGCAAGCTGCTGTGTAATATACAGGGATCCAGTGGTGCAGGGTGCTGTGTAATATACAGGGATCCAGTGGTGCAGGGTGCTGTGTAATATACAGGGATCCAGTGGTGCAGGGTGCTGTGTAATATACAGGGATCCAGTGGTGCAGGGTGCTATTTAAAGGGGCCCAGAGCTGTGGGGTGCTGTGCTATGTAAAGGGGTACAGTGTTGCAAGCTGCTGTGTAATATAAAGGGATCCAGTGGTGCAGGGTGCTGTGTAATATACAGGGATCCAGTGGTGCAGGGTGCTGTGTAATATACAGGGATCCAGTGGTGCAGGGTGCTGTGTAACATAAAGGGATCCAGTGGTGCAGGGTGCTGTGTAATATACAGGGATCCAGTGGTGCAGGGTGCTGTGTAACATAAAGGGATCCAGTGGTGCAGGGTGCTGTGTAATATACAGGGATCCAGTGGTGCAGGGTGCTGTGTAATATACAGGGATCCAGTGGTGCAGGGTGCTGTGTAATATACAGGGATCCAGTGGTGCAGGGTGCTGTGTAATATACAGGGATCCAGTGGTGCAGGGTGCTGTGTAATATACAGGGATCCAGTGGTGCAGGGTGCTATTTAAAGGGGCCCAGAGCTGTGGGGTGCTGTGCTATGTAAAGGGGTACAGTGTTGCAAGCTGCTGTGTAATATACAGGGATCCAGTGGTGCAGGGTGCTGTGTAATATACAGGGATCCAGTGGTGCAGGGTGCTGTGTAATATACAGGGATCCAGTGGTGCAGGGTGCTGTGTAATATACAGGGATCCAGTGGTGCAGGGTGCTATTTAAAGGGGCCCAGAGCTGTGGGGTGCTGTGCTATGTAAAGGGGTACAGTGTTGCAAGCTGCTGTGTAATATAAAGGGATCCAGTGGTGCAGGGTGCTGTGTAATATACAGGGATCCAGTGGTGCATGGTGCTGTGTAATATACAGGGATCCAGTGGTGCATGGTGCTGTGTAATATACAGGGATCCAGTGGTGCATGGTGCTGTGTAATATACAGGGATCCAGTGGTGCAGGGTGCTGTGTAATATACAGGGATCCAGTGGTGCAGGGTGCTGTGTAATATACAGGGATCCAGTGGTGCAGGGTGCTGTGTAATATACAGGGATCCAGTGGTGCAGGGTGCTGTGTAATATACAGGGATCCAGTGGTGCATGGTGCTGTGTAATATACAGGGATCCAGTGGTGCAGGGTGCTGTGTAATATACAGGGATCCAGTGGTGCAGGGTGCTGTGTAAATATACAGGGATCCAGTGGTGCAGGGTGCTGTGTAATATACAGGGATCCAGTGGTGCATGGTGCTGTGTAATATACAGGGATCCAGTGGTGCAGGGTGCTGTGTAATATACAGGGATCCAGTGGTGCAGGGTGCTGTGTAATATACAGGGATCCAGTGGTGCAGGGTGCTGTGTAATATACAGGGATCCAGTGGTGCAGGGTGCTGTGTAATATACAGGGATCCAGTGGTGCAGGGTGCTGTGTAATATACAGGGATCCAGTGGTGCAGGGTGCTATTTAAAGGGGCCCAGAGCTGTGGGGTGCTGTGCTATGTAAAGGGGTACAGTGTTGCAAGCTGCTGTGTAATATAAAGGGATCCAGTGGTGCAGGGTGCTGTGTAATATACAGGGATCCAGTGGTGCAGGGTGCTGTGTAATATACAGGGATCCAGTGGTGCAGGGTGCTATTTAAAGGGGCCCAGAGCTGTGGGGTGCTGTGCTATGTAAAGGGGTACAGTGTTGCAAGCTGCTGTGTAATATACAGGGATCTAGTGGTGCAGGGTGCTGTGTAACATAAAGGGATCCAGTGGTGCAGGGTGCTGTGTAATATACAGGGATCCAGTGGTGCAGGGTGCTGTGTAATATACAGGGATCCAGTGGTGCAGGGTGCTGTGTAATATACAGGGATCCAGTGGTGCAGGGTGCTGTGTAATATACAGGGATCCAGTGGTGCAGGGTGCTGTGTAATATACAGGGATCCAGTGGTGCAGGGTGCTATTTAAAGGGGCCCAGAGCTGTGGGGTGCTGTGCTATGTAAAGGGGTACAGTGTTGCAAGCTGCTGTGTAATATACAGGGATCCAGTGGTGCAGGGTGCTGTGTAATATACAGGGATCCAGTGGTGCAGGGTGCTGTGTAATATACAGGGATCCAGTGGTGCAGGGTGCTGTGTAATATACAGGGATCCAGTGGTGCAGGGTGCTATTTAAAGGGGCCCAGAGCTGTGGGTTGCTGTGCTATGTAAAGGGGTACAGTGTTGCAAGCTGCTGTGTAATATACAGGGATCCAGTGGTGCAGGGTGCTGTGTAATATACAGGGATCCAGTGGTGCAGGGTGCTGTGTAATATACAGGGATCCAGTGGTGCAGGGTGCTGTGTAATATACAGGGATCCAGTGGTGCAGGGTGCTGTGTAATATAAAGGGATCCAGTGGTGCAGGGTGCTGTGTAATATACAGGGATCCAGTGGTGCAGGGTGCTATTTAAAGGGGCCCAGAGCTGTGGGGTGCTGTGCTAGTTAAAGGGGTACAGTGTTGCAAGCTGCTCTGTCTTCAGGTACTCCAGTTCTGAAAGAATCATCTGATCTCTGCTCCTTGTTAGGGCTAATGAATCAGCAATCATTTATTTTTAACTGCAATAGAGAATAGCAGTTTTCTGCAGGTATTTTTTTGTCAGGCCTATAGCTTCTACTCTGCCAGTGTCACCAGTGCCACTCAGATCTGGTGGCACAGTACATTACATTTAAATGAAAACACACAATTTTGAATGTAATAGAGAATAGCAGTTAGTTGTCTGTGAGTGTTTTTTTTTGTCAGACCTATAGCGTCTACTCTGCCAGCCTCTGCCAGTGTCACCAGTGCCACTCAGATCTGGTGTCAATTGTCAAAGTACCTTGCACGCATAGTACAACTAAACTAATATAAAAAAAATGACAGGCAGAGGCAGGCCACCCCGCAGGGGCCGTCGTGGTCGTGGTGCGGGGATTCCCTTTGGCCCTAGAATATTACCTAGTGTTCAGAGGCCACGTACCCTGAACTCGAAAAGTTCTGAGGACATAGTTGACTGGCTAACACAGGACACCCAATCTACTACAGCTTACGCTGGGAACCTTGACACACCATCCTCCTCCAGCTCAGCTTCGGGCACCTCTCAAGTTACCACTCCCACTCGCCCGCCTGCCGCCACCACCAACACTAGCATCACAGCTGCTTTACTTGATCTGTCAGAGGAGTTATTTACACATGAGTTGGAAGAAATGAGTGATGCGCAACAATTATTGCCAAGGGATGTAGATAAATGGGATATGTCTCAGTCAGGCAGCATTACAAACATGGACGTATGGTGTGATGATGATTATGTTGTACCCGCTGCTGCTTCCTTTGCTGAGTTGTCAGATACAAGTGAAGTGAATCAGTTAATGATGATGGACTGTTTGCGGTTGTTGGCGCTGCGTTAAACGGGGAGTTTGGTCTGTCAAAGTTTGGTCTGTCACTGTGAACCCTAACCTTGTCTGTAACCCTAACCCTAACCCTATCTGTAACTCTAACCCTAACCCTATCTGTAACCCTAACCCTAACCCTATCTGTAACTCTAACCCTAACCCTATCTGTAACCCTAACCCTAACCCTATCTGTAACTCTAACCCTAACCCTATCTGTAACCCTAACCCTAACCCTATCTGTAACTCTAACCCTAACCCTATCTGTAACCCTAACCCTAACCCTATCTGTAACTCTAACCCTAACCCTATCTGTAACTCTAACCCTAACCCTATCTGTAACTCTAACCCTAACTCTAACCCCAACCCTAACTCTAACCCTAACCCTTAACCTAACCCTAACCCTATCTGTAACCCTAACCCTAACCCTATCTGTAACCCTAACCCTAACTCTAACCCTAACCCTAACCCTTACAGTGCCTGATAGATACAACATCAAACGTGATGTTTTAAAGCACGTTATTCCAAACAATTTAGGGATGTTGGGTGATTTATGCCCTTTATGGATTAAAAACGGACTCTGCGACAACTACGTAATTTTCCATGGGAGTTTTGCCATGGATCCCCCTCCGGCATGCCACAGTCCAGGTGTTAGTCCCTTTGAAACAACCTTTCCATCACTTCGGTGGCCAGAAAGAGTCCCTGTGTGTTTTAAAATTCGCCTGCCCATTGAAGTCTATGGCCGTTCGCGTGGTTCGCGAACATTTGCGGAAGTTCGCGTTCGCGACATCACTAGTCCTAGTCTCTTATCTTTGCTCTTGGGAACGTAGACACGAGTGTCACAACTCACATTCCGCGCTCTATAAGCATTTATTTCAATCCAATCCAATTGTGAAGGGTTGGAGGTGGTGAGATAAGCTGCAGTACATGTGTATATCTGGTAGGGGGCGATGACAGGTGATCCTGGAGAAGACAAGGTGTAAAGTTCGGCGTAGCAATCCGGAGTTGGGAGAACGGTAGAGAAGGTGGGAGGTGAAAGGATTTGGAAGGACAGAGGAGGACGAGGTCGGCAGCCATGTTGTCTCTTCTCTCTATTTTTGGTGTTTTTCTGTTCCTTTGTATTTTGCTCCTCTTTGGCGCGGTGTACATGGAATCCCGGAAAGCGGAATATCCTCCGGGAATTGCCTGTTCAGCAGAACTGCGAAGTCTCCAGAGGATTCTGAGTTTTATGTCAGTCCTGGTGAGTTCTTGAATGTTGTCCTGAAGCCGCCCTCCCCCCAGAACAGAGATCTCAGGTTTTGGTGCATGAAACCTCCGAAGCGTCTCTTATATCTCTGATAGATTCTGTGGAGGTGATTCCGGTGTCCTTCTCTTAGGGGCGCCCTCATTTTCCTGGTTGGATTTTGATATTTTAATTGTGTGGAAAGTAGGAGGTGATGCTGAGACACACAGGTGGGGGGTATGCAGATGGGTGGGTGGGGACACGCATGTGGGGGGTATGCAGATAGGTGGGCGGGGACACACACAGGTGGGGGGTATGCAGATGAGTGGGTGGCGGGGACACACACAGGTGGGGGGTATGCAGATGGGTGGGTGGGGACACGCATGTGGGGGGTATGCAGATGGGTGGGTGGGGACACGCATGTGGGGGGTATGCAGATAGGTGGGTGGGGACACACACAGGTGGGGGGTATGCAGATGAGTGGGCGGGGACACACACAGGTGGGGGGTATGCAGATGGGTGGGTGGGGACACGCATGTGGGGGGTATGCAGATAGGTGGGTGGGGACACACACAGGTGGGGGGTATGCAGATGAGTGGGCGGGGACACACACAGGTGGGGGGTATGCAGATGGGTGGGCGGGGACACACACAGGTGGGGGTAAGCAGATGGGTGGGCGGGGACATCTAAAGCTCCCAGATGGACAAGAAGAGTTGGGAATTCCAGGTGGGAGATCTCCCTGTCGTGGCACCTATAACATTTGGCAAGTCGGGGGATGACTCCACCCACTGGGCTCCGCCTATCTATAAAATATCTCTATTGGGTGGATTGTACCTTTAAATAATCACATAAAACCCATCCTGTCAGTAAATGTGACTCGGGATATGATGGGATTCGGCTCCATACAGGAGATCCCGGAAATTCTTCCTATCCCTTCCCTTCCATACGGAGTGATCAGCAGTGGAAAACCTCCAATCTTCGTACTTTCTGTTCATCTCTCGCAGAGTATCGCAGAAAGCTGCATGGAGGAGTGACCTCTTCACCGGAGATTATTCCTCCGACTATTCATGGATGTGATGTAATCACAGGGGGCGTGGCTTGTACTCAGCGTCTCAGTAATCACACTTCATGTACAACGTCTGCATGGAGTTTGTATGTTCTCTGTAGAGGAGTGAATGTAGTCACTTTGGTGATTAGATTGTCAGCTTTGCTGGTGATATTTGTGCATTATAAAGAGAAATCATTACTGTACTGGGATGACCCCAGGTGACCCCAGATGACCCCAGGTGACCTCAGGTGACCCCAGATGACCCCAGGTGACCTCAGATGACCCCAGGTGACCTCAGGTGACCCCAGATGACCCCAGGTGACCTCAGGTGACCCCAGATGACCTCAGGCGAGGGTTCATGTCGGCAGAGGAGATCACACGTCAGGAGACGTTTCTGTCACCTGTCAGATCGAAGCATTTGTGGCCTCGATCAGCCAATGACAAGCTGCAATCTGATTGGGGGCGGGCTCATGTCATTGGCTGTGATAGGATAGAACCTGTTCTCCGACTATTAGCTCCGCCCCCTCATAAAATACCTCCCTTTCTCTTTACTGCTGAAATTTGATTCCCTGAACTCTCCTCTGATTATAAAGCTTCTTTATATGGAATCTGAGACTCCGATTCCTTGAGCTGGTAATGATTTCTGTGTGCGATCCCCATCCCCCCCCCGATCTTCTCCTTCTATATACACCATGTAGACAGCCTGCAGTGTCCTCCTCACCTCGTCTCCTAGACCGCCCATCCACTTGTCTTGTTGGCATGGGTATGCTCAGCCTATCACATTAGGGGGTATGCACCCCCAAATCTCACACACACGCCCCTTTCTCTGCAGCCTCAGCTGCACTGCACAGGGAATGAATGGGAGGAGTTCGGTGCTCTCAGCAGTTTCCTGTTCATTCACAAACTGAAGCGTAGTAAACAGTTTACTATGCTCAAGATATAAATGAGCACAGTGAGTGAGTGTTCACTGTGTTCATTTAGAAATGTAAGGGGCCAGTAAATGACATATTGACTAGCCCTTCCCCCCACTCTCCATCCTCTAACATCCCCTGCAGCAGCTGAGGGGAGAGGAGAGAAGAGGAGAAAAGCCAGCAGCACTCCGGGGGTGGGGGAAGCTCGAGCAGTAGGGGGCAATCATTGGTTGTTTGACTTCTGTGCTCACCTGTGGGTGTGGCCCGCTATTCTCTCACCTGTGGGCGTGGCCTGCTATTCTCTCATCTGTGGGTGTGGCCTGCTATACTCTCACCTGTGGGCGTGGCTATTCTCTTACCTGTGGGCTTGGCCTGATATTTTTTGGGATTCAATTAAATTTATAGACGCTTCATTAAAAAAGTGGGGTATACATAGGCAGGGCAAAGGGGGTGGAGTCAGGGTTGGAGCTAAGGGGGCGGGGGCGAAAAAATTAGGTTTTTCGCCTAGGGTGTCAAAAATCCTTGCACAAGCCCCGACCACACCCATCATTCCTGCCCATAGTGTCTTGGTAACCACCTGTCCAGACAGACCTTTGTGGTGCCCATGCTTTATTTTTAAACATCTTCTACGTCGTCCACGTCTTCTACTTCTTCTACTTCTTCCACGTCTTCTACGTCTTCCACGTCTTCTACTTCTTCTACTTCTTCCACGTCTTCTACTTCTTCTACTTCTTCCACGTCTTCTACGTCTTCCACGTCTTCTACTTCTTCTACTTCTTCCACGTCTTCTACGTCTTCCACGTCTTCTACTTCTTCTACTTCTTCCACGTCTTCTACTTCTTCTACTTCTTCCACGTCTTCTACGTCTTCCACGTCTTCTACTTCTTCTACTTCTTCCACGTCTTCTACGTCTTCCACGTCTTCTACTTCTTCTACTTCTTCCACGTCTTCTACTTCTTCTACTTCTTCCACAGCTTCTACGTCTTCTACTTCTTCCACGTCTTCTACGTCTTCCATGTCTTCTATGGGCCAAATTCAGGTAGATGGGCGCTTCTTTACTTTGGAGTAACGTTTCTCATTTACGTTACTCCGCCGACACTTTCGGCGCAAGTACTGTTATTCACATAGCAGTTGCGCGTAAACTTGCGCCAGAGTAACGATAATGCGCTGGCGTAACCCGACGCAAGTGGAAGTGGGTGTGATCATATGTAAATGATGGGCGGAGCCCAGCACAGAGGCTTACGTTCAGCGCATCATCCACGGAGCATGCACAGTAAGTGAGGATTCACTCGGCCCCCTTGTGCGCATGCTCACAACTTCCGTCGGCACAACTTCACGGGAAACGTCAGCGCAATGCGTTCCGTTGGGCGTTTAAATGCGCCCGTAGATGCGCCATTCCGGCACTAAAGTATATCCTGTTCCCCCTCCCCGCAGTGAAGTTACTTTTGTTCTGAGATGGCTGCTCCCGTTCCCCGCAAACACACAGGAGAAAGCTGAACTCTAAAGGCCAGGAGCTGTCAGCCGTCATCTCGGCTATGGAGACCTATGTTGTCTTCCTCCATGGCTGTAAAAGTTGACAGACAAGCATGGACAGAGGTGTTGTCCTGCAAGTGGGGGTGCTCAGCTAGCTCTTATCGTCGGTAACGCTGCTGCTGTAGCTGCTCTCCTGCTGACCTGTGGCCGTCTGGAGTAAAGATAAAGCAGCTATTTGTAGAAATAACTTTGCGCCGGACGGACGAGATACGCGCGGCGCATGTAGCCAGCATATGGTGCTAATCCGTTCGCGAATCGGGAAATAACCCTCATTTGCATATTTGCAGGGGAAATCAATAGGCGCGACTGATGCGCCAAGCGAAATTATGCGCTGACGAAACTCTGGCGTCGGAAAGTTATGCCGATCGGAAATGGCCCGTTTTCTGTCGCATCTAGTTTGGTGGGTACGGCCACATAGAAACGACGGCGCATAATCACAGTTACGCGGCGCATATCGAATTACTCCAGCGCAAGTCTTGCTGAATCTGGCCCAATGTCTTCTACTTCTTCTACATCTTCCATGTCTTCTACTTCTTCTACGTCTTCTACGTCTTCTACGTCTTCTACGTCTTTCATGTCTTCCATGTTTTCTATGTCTTCTACTTCTACTACGTCTTCTACGTCTTCTACATCTTCTACGTCTTCTGCATCTTCCATGTCTTCTATGTCTTCTACTTCTTCTACGTCTTCTAGGTCTTCTACTTCTTCTACGTCTTCTACGTCTTCTACATCTTCTACGTCTTCTGCATCTTCCATGTCTTCTATGTCTTCTACTTCTTCTACGTCTTCTAGGTCTTCTACATCTTCTACGTCTTCTATGTCTTCCATGTTTTCCATGTCTTCTATGTCTTCTACTTCTTCTACGTCTTCTACGTCTTCTACATCTTCTACGTCTTCTACGTCTTCCATGTCTTCCATGTCTTCTATGTCTTCTACTTCTTCTACGTCTTCTACGTCTTCTAAGTCTTCCACGTCTTCTACTTCTTCTATGTCTTCTACGTCTTCTACATCTTCTACGTCTTCTAGGTCTTCTACTTCTTCTACGTCTTCTACGTCTTCTACGTCTTCTGCATCTTCCATGTCTTCTATGTCTTCTACTTCTTCTACGTCTTCTAGGTCTTCTACATCTTCTACGTCTTCTATGTCTTCCATGTTTTCCATGTCTTCTATGTCTTCTACTTCTTCTACGTCTTCTACTTCTTCTACGTCTTCTACATCTTCTACGTCTTCTACATCTTCCATGTCTTCCATGTCTCCTATGTCTTCTACTTCTTCTACGTCTTCTACATCTTCTACGTCTTCTACGTCTTCCATGTCTTCCATGTCTTCTATGTCTTCTACGTCTTCCACGTCTTCTACTTCTTCCACGTCTTCTACGTCTTCCATGTCTTCTATGTCTTCTACTTCTTCTACGTCTTCTACGTCTTCTACATCTTCTACGTCTTCTACGTCTTCCATGTCTTCCATGTCTTCTACTTCTTCTACGTCTTCTACGTCTTCTAAGTCTTCCACGTCTTCTACTTCTTCTATGTCTTCTACGTCTTCTACATCTTCTACGTCTTCTATGTCTTCTACTTCTTCTACGTCTTCCAAGTCTTCTACTTCTTCTACTTCTTTCACGTCTTCTACGTCTTCCATGTCTTCTATGTCTTCCATGTATTCTATGTCTTCTACTTCTTCTATGTCTTCCACGTCTTCTACTTCTTCCACGTCTTCTACGTCTTCCATGTCTTCTATGTCTTCTACTTCTTCCACGTCTTCTACGTCTTCTACTTCTTCCACGTCTTCTACGTCTTCCATGTCTTACTACTTCTTCTACTTCTTCCACGTCTTCTACGTCTTCCATGTCTTCTATGTCTTCTTCTTCTTCCACGTCTTCTACGTCTTCCATGTCTTCTATGTCTTCTACTTCTTCTACGTCTTCCACGTCTTCTACTTCTTCCACGTCTTCTACATCTTCCATGTCTTCTATGTCTTCTACTTCTTCTACGTCTTCCACGTCTTCTACGTCTTCCATGTCTTCTACTTCTTCCACGTCTTCTACATCTTCCATGTCTTCTATGTCTTCTACTTCTTCTACGTCTTCCACGTCTTCTACTTCTTCCACGTCTTCTACATCTTCCATGTCTTCTATGTCTTCTATGTCTTCTACTTCTTCTACGTCTGCTACGTCTTCTACATCTTCTACGTCTTCTACGTCTTCTACATCTTCCACATCTTCTACGTCTTCCACGTCTTCTACTTCTTCTACGTCTTCTACGTCTTCTACGTCTTCTACGTCTTCTACATCTTCCACATCTTCTACGTCTTCTACTTCTTCTACGTCTTCTACGTCTTCTACATCTTCTACGTCTTCTATGTCTTCCATGTTTTCCATGTCTTCTATGTCTTCTACTTCTTCTACGTCTTCTACGTCTTCTACATCTTCTACGTCTTCTACTACGTCTTCCATGTCTTGTCCATGTCTTCTATGTCTTACTACTTCTTCTACGTCTTCTACTCTTCTAAGTCTTCCACGTAATCTCTAACTTCTCTATGGACTTCTACGTCTTCTATACATCTTCTACGTTTCTTCTACGGTCTTCTACTTCTGGGTCTTCTACGTCGTCTTCTACGTTTCTTTCTACATCTTCTACGTCTTCTGCATCTTCCATGTCTTCTATGGGCCAGATTCACGAACACTTGCGCTGGAGTATTTGGATATGCGCCGCGTAACTGTGATGATGCGCCGTCTTTTCTATGTGCCCGTACCCACCAAACTAGATGCGCCCAATAACGGGTCATTTGCGACCGGCGGAACGTTCCGACGCCAGAGTATCGTCAGCGCTTATTTTCGCTGGGCGCATCAGTCGCGCCTATTGATTTCCCCTGCAAATATGCAAATGAGGGATTTTTTCCCAATTCACGATCGGATTAGCACCATACGCTGGCTACATGCGCCGCGCGTATCTGGTCCGTCCGGCGCAAAGTTATTTCTACAAAAGGCTGCTTTATCTTTACTCCAGACGGTCACAGGTCAGCAGGAGAGCAGCTACAGCAGCGTTACCGACGAAACTAGCAAGCTGAACAACAACACTAGCAAGGACAACACCTCTGTGTGCCAACATGCCAGGGGCACTCGTGGTCCTAAGACTAGTACTGGGTCCCTCGCTACGGAGGAGGCGGGCACGTGAGAGGATATACCGCACTCGTATGAACCTCTTTGGCATGGGGGATGAGGAGGTGTATCGCCTCTTCAGATTCAGCCCAGATGCAATACTTGAACTAACCACAACCCTGCAGGGTGACATCACCAGCAAGACACACCGCTCACAAGCAGTGCAGCCACTGGTGAAGGTCCTGGCAACACTTCATTTCCTTGCCAGTGGATCATTCCAGCGTACAAGTGGAGTGGTGGCTGGGATGTCACAGTCCTCCATAAGCAGATGTGTGCACCAGGTTGTCCCTGCAATCCTCAGACGCATGTCCAACCAGTTCATCAGACCCACCACTGAGGAGCTGCGGCTGAAGGCAATGACAGATTTCTACAACATTGCCAGATTCCCACGCACCATCGGGGCCATTGATTGCACACATGTGGCCCTACAGCCCCCCAGTGCCACAGAGCACATATACCGCAATCGGAAGCATTGGCACTCCATCAACGTACAGGTGATAGCCGATGCCCAACGCCTCATATGGCACGTCCGTGCCAAACACCCCGGGTCCAGCCATGACAGCTTCATATACCGTCAGAGTCCCATCCCAGCAGAATTCGAACAGAACATGTATGGGGACAGCTGGCTGGTTGGTGAGTGACATGGGAGTCAGGCATGACTATCCCCTCCCGTGATGCACAACAGAAGTCGCACATGCATGACTAACATTCTCCTGTCTTTTACCTTACAGGTGACTCTGCATATGCACTGGGACCCCATCTAATGACTCCTTTCCGGAACCCCCAAACCAGAGGAGAGAGAAAATACAATGAAGCACACATCAAAACCCGTGCAGTGGTGGAGCAAACATTTGGGCTCCTGAAGTCCCGTTTCCGCTGCCTGGATAAGTCCGGGGGGACCCTATTGTATTCCCCTACCTTTGTGTGTCAGATCATCGCTGCATGTTGCATACTACATAACTTTGCTATGAAAAAAGGCCTGCAGATTGACATACGTGATGACCTGACCCCCGACCCACACAGTCCCCACCTGCCAGAGGACACCCAGTCTGCTGATGGAAGAGCAGTCAGGAGGGTCCTCGCCGTAGGCATCTTTGGACACTAAACCAAAACATTAATCACACATACAATGCACGCGTGTACACCACTGATGTCCCTAGATCACACACATCACATGCACATCGCATTGGATTAGCCCAAGTCCAGCATGTAGGAGTTGGGAGCAGTAACGCCGCGTCAAGGCCCCAATGATGTCACTGTCCATTCACACACCTTTCACACGTCATTCATTCAGCCGTGGGGTTAACTTCACCACCACGGCCGAGGGTGACACCCCTTACTTTCAGGAGTGCCACCCTCTCACATTCACACACCATTCACACTGCAACGTGTGCAGTATCAAAAAATAAAAATAAAATCTCATAACCTGAGAACCAAAAAAATTAACAAAAACTCATGTCCTGAGTATAAACAATAATAATAAATAAAATAAATAAACTCATGTCCTGAGTATAAACAAAAATATATAACAACCAAAAAAACAAAAAACCCTCATCTGGGATGACGGGGGCTCCTCCTTGGGGGCACTCTCGGGCTCCTCATCTGCCTGGAGGGAGTGGGTGGTGGTGGTGGTGGGGGGGCATCAGGAGGAGGCTGATCCCCGGGTGGGCCACTCCTGGGAGCTGTTGGCTGCATGCCCTCCAATGCCACAGCGATACGGCTCAGATACAAATTTGTTTGGGCCTGCATCCTCAGCTGGCGGGTGATCTGATGCCGCTGGTCACGTTGCCGCTGCCTCCCCTCTTCCCGAATGGCAGCAGTGTTGTCTCGAACAGCTGCTGTCAAGTGCCGGATATCAGCCTGCACCTCCCCCAGGCTGGTCACAACGCCCTGCACGCGACTGGGCAGCTGTGACATAGAGCCCAGGCTGTCTGCGACCCTGTCTAGGTGGCCAGCCATCTCCCCCATTTGCTGGGTCTGTTTCGCGTGGTCCAAAAGCACCTGGTCTTCGACCAAATCACACACCCCCCTGGTCTTCCGGGTGGCCTTCCTGGGGGCAGAGGAAGGTTGTCCCCGTGGGGATGGAGTCGCCCTTGAGGGGCTACCTAGGATGGGGGAGGGGATCACAGAGGGCCCTGCAGAGGAGGAGGACTCCTCCAACATTAAAATGAACTCCTGTTCAGGGACAGGCTCCTCCACAACCACCTCTGCTGAAGTGGTGTGGGCACTCTCCTCCTCCACCTCGGTGTCTCCAGCACCCAGGGCCTCGTCTTCAGCATCCCGTTGGGGGGTTGGGGTGGACTGGCCGGCACGAGATGGCCCAGCACCGTCATCTGTGGATGACACAAAGCAGACACATGTTGGTGGTCCCACACACTTGGCACATGTACCCACCCCCGCCCCACATGCAACACACCAAAAAGGGGGTAAAAATCACTTACCTGTCCTGGAGCCTTCCTCTACGGAATCATAGCCTGGGACCCCCTCCAACTGCTCCCTGTCCAGGCAGCGGGCGACCACCTCCTCCTCCGCGGTCAGGGTGACAGGACATGGGGGACCACCACCTGTGCCCCTCTCATGGCTCCTAATGGTGGACACCTTGCCCCTCACCTTGCGCCGCAGGTCATTGATTTTTTTACCAATGTCTGAAGCACTCCGGGTGGAGTACCCCAGCACATTGACCCTGGCAGCTATGGTGTCCAGGATGGCCTGCTTTCTCTCCCGGCTGGTCTTCCTGCTTTTTTTACCATGGAGAAAATCATTAAATGCCTCCATAGCCGATATTATCACTGTGACCTCCTGGGCATTATAATTTAGGTTCCTCCTCTCTCTGGGGGCAGCGGGAGCAGCCATTACAGGGCAAAAGTATCTTCCCTGGGGTGGGGGGAAATGGAACTACTTTTGCGCCGGAATGGCGTTTCCGCCAGCGCTTTTAAGCGCCCAGCGGAACGCATTGCGCTGACGTTTCCCAGGAAGTGGTGCCGACGGAAGTTGTGAGCATGCGCACAAGGGGGCGAGTGGAGCCGCACTCACTGCGCATGCTCCGTGGATGATGCGCTGAACGTAAGCCTCTGCGCTGGGCTCCGCCCATCATTTACATATGATCACACCCAGTTTCACTTGCGTCGGGTTACGCCAGCGCATTATCGTTACTCTGGCGCAAGTTTACGCGCAACTGCTATGTGAATTACAGGACTTGCGCTGAAAGGGTCTTCAGAGTAACGTAAATGAGAAGCGTTACTCCAGAGGAAAGATACTCTCATCTACCTGAATCTGGCCCAATGTCTTCTACTTCTTCTACGTCTTCTAGGTCTTCTACATCTTCTACGTCTTCTATGTCTTCCATGTTTTCCATGTCTTCTATGTCTTCTACTTCTTCTACGTCTTCTACTTCTTCTACGTCTTCTACATCTTCTACGTCTTCTACATCTTCCATGTCTTCCATGTCTCCTATGTCTTCTACTTCTTCTACGTCTTCTACATCTTCTACGTCTTCTACGTCTTCCATGTCTTCCATGTCTTCTATGTCTTCTACGTCTTCCACGTCTTCTACTTCTTCCACGTCTTCTACGTCTTCCATGTCTTCTATGTCTTCTACTTCTTCTACGTCTTCTACGTCTTCTACATCTTCTACGTCTTCTACGTCTTCCATGTCTTCCATGTCTTCTACTTCTTCTACGTCTTCTACGTCTTCTAAGTCTTCCACGTCTTCTACTTCTTCTATGTCTTCTACGTCTTCTACATCTTCTACGTCTTCTATGTCTTCTACTTCTTCTACGTCTTCCAAGTCTTCTACTTCTTCTACTTCTTTCACGTCTTCTACGTCTTCCATGTCTTCTATGTCTTCCATGTATTCTATGTCTTCTACTTCTTCTATGTCTTCCACGTCTTCTACTTCTTCCACGTCTTCTACGTCTTCCATGTCTTCTATGTCTTCTACTTCTTCCACGTCTTCTACGTCTTCTACTTCTTCCACGTCTTCTACGTCTTCCATGTCTTCTACTTCTTCTACTTCTTCCACGTCTTCTACGTCTTCCATGTCTTCTATGTCTTCTTCTTCTTCCACGTCTTCTACGTCTTCCATGTCTTCTATGTCTTCTACTTCTTCTACGTCTTCCACGTCTTCTACTTCTTCCACGTCTTCTACATCTTCCATGTCTTCTATGTCTTCTACTTCTTCTACGTCTTCCACGTCTTCTACGTCTTCCATGTCTTCTACTTCTTCCACGTCTTCTACATCTTCCATGTCTTCTATGTCTTCTACTTCTTCTACGTCTTCCACGTCTTCTACTTCTTCCACGTCTTCTACATCTTCCATGTCTTCTATGTCTTCTATGTCTTCTACTTCTTCTACGTCTGCTACGTCTTCTACATCTTCTACGTCTTCTACGTCTTCTACATCTTCCACATCTTCTACGTCTTCCACGTCTTCTACTTCTTCTACGTCTTCTACGTCTTCTACATCTTCTACGTCTTCTACGTCTTCTACGTCTTCTACATCTTCCACATCTTCTACGTCTTCTACTTCTTCTACGTCTTCTACGTCTTCTACGTCTTCTACGTCTTCTACATCTTCTACGTCTTCTATGTCTTCTACTTCTTCTATGTCTTCTACGTCTTCCATGTCTTCTATGTCTTCCATGTCTTCTATGTCTTCTACTTCTTCTATGTCTTCCACATCTTTTACTTCTTCCACGTCTTCTACGTCTTCCATGTCTTCTATGTCTTCTACTTCTTCCACGTCTTTTACGTCTTCTACATCTTCTACGTCTTCTATGTCTTCTACTTCTACGTCTTCCACGTCTTCTACTTCTTCCACGTCTTCTACGTCTTCCATGTCTTCTATGTCTTCTACTTCTACGCCTTCCACGTCTTCTACGTCTTCCATGTCTTCTATGTCTTCTACTTCTTCTACATCTTCTACTTCTTCTACATCTTCTTCGTCTTCTACATCTTCCACGTCTTCTACTTCTTCCACGTCTTCTACGTCTTTCATGTCTTCTATGTCTTCTACGTCTTCTACGTCTTCTACGTCTTCCATGTCTTCTATGTCTTCTACGTCTTCCACGTCTTCTACTTCTTCTACTTCTTCCACGTCTTCTACGTTTTCCATGTCTTCTACTTCTTCCACGTCTTCTACGTCTTCCACGTCTTCTACGTCTTCCATGTCTTCTATGTCTTCTACTTCTTCTACGTCTTCCACGTCTTCTACGTCTTCCATGTCTTCTACTTCTTCCACGTCTTCTACATCTTCCATGTCTTCTATGTCTTCTACTTCTTCTACGTCTTCTACGTCTTCTACATCTTCTACGTCTTCTACATCTTCCATGTCTTTTATGTCTTCTACTTCTTCTACGTCTTCTAGGTCTTCTACTTCTTCTACGTCTTCTACGTCTTCTACATCTTCTACGTCTTCCACGTCTTCTACTTCTTCTACTTCTTCTACGTCTTCTACGTCTTCTACATCTTCTACGTCTTCTACGTCTTCTACTTCTTCTACTTCTTCTATGTCTTCCACGTCTTCCAAGTCTTCTACTTCTTCTACTTCTTCCACGTCTTCTACGTCTTCTACATCTTCTACATCTTCTACGTCTTCCACGTCGTCCACGTCTTCTACTTTTTCCACGTCTTCTACGTCTTCCATGTCTTCTATGTCTTCTACTTCTTCTACGTCTTCCACGTCTTCTACTTCTTCCACGTCTTCTACATCTTCCTTGTCTTCTATGTCTTCTACGTCTTCTACGTCTTCTACGTCTTCTACGTCTTCCATGTCTTCCATGTCTTCTACTTCTTCTACGTCTTCTACGTCTTCTACATCTTCTACGTCTTCTATGTCTTCTACTTCTTCCACGTCTTCTACGTCTTCTACATCTTCTACGTCTTTTATGTCTTCTACTTCTACGTCTTCCACATCTTCCACGTCTTCCATGTCTTCTATGTCTTTTACTTCTTCTATGTCTTCCACGTTTTCTACTTCTTCCACGTCTTCTACATCTTCCATGTCTTCTATGTCTTCTACTTCTTCCACGTCTTCTACATCTTCTACATCTTCTACGTCTTCTATGTCTTCTACTTCTACGTCTTCCACGTCTTCTACGTCTTCCATGTCTTCTATGTCTTCTACCTATTCTACGTCTTCTACGTCTTCCACGTCTTCTACTTCTTCCACGTCTTCTACGTCTTCCATGTCTTCTATGTCTTCTACTTCTTCTACGTCTTCTACCTCTTCCACGTCTTCTACTTCTTCCACGTCTTCTACTTCTACCATGTCTTCTATGTCTTCTACTTCTTCTACGTCTTCTACATCTTCTACGTCTTCTACGTCTTCCATGTCTTCCATGTCTTCTATGTCTTTTACTTCTTCTACGTCTTCCACGTCTTCTACTTCTTCCACGTCTTCTACGTCTTCCATGTCTTCTATGTCTTCTAGTTCTTCTACGTCTTCTACGTCTTCTACATCTTCTACGTCTTCTACGTCTTCTACATCTTCTACGTCTTCTACGTCTTCCATGTCTTCCATGTCTTCCACGTCTTCTACTTCTTCTACTTCTTCTACGTCTTCTACATCTTCTACGTCTTCTACGTCTTCTACTTCTTCTACTTCTTCTACGTCTTCCACGTCTTCCAAGTCTTCTACTTCTTCTACTTCTTCCACGTCTTCTACGTCTTCTTCATCTTCTACATCTTCTACGTCTTCTATGTCTTCTACTTCTTCTACGTCTTCCACGTCGTCCACGTCTTCTACTTCTTCCACGTCTTCTACGTCTTCCATGTCTTCTATGTCTTCTACTTCTTCTACGTCTTCCACGTCTTCTACTTCTTCCACGTCTTCTACGTCTTCCATGTCTTCTACGTCTTCTACGTCTTCTACGTCTTCTACGTCTTCCATGTCTTCCATGTCTTCTACTTCTTCTACGTCTTCTACGTCTTCTACATCTTCTACGTCTTCTATGTCTTCCATGTCTTCCATGTCTTCCATGTCTTCTACTTCTTCTACGTCTTCTACGTCTTCTACATCTTCTACGTCTTCTACGTCTTCCACGTCTTCTACTTCTTCTACGTCTTCTACGTCTTCTACTTCTTCTACGTCTTCTATGTCTTCTACTTCTTCTACGTCTTCCACGTCTTTCACGTCTTCTACTTCTTCTACTTCTTCCACGTCTTCTACGTCTTCCATGTCTTCTATGTCTTCCATGTCTTCTATGTCTCCTACTTCTTCTATGTCTTCCACGTCTTCTACTTCTTCCACGTCTTCTACGTCTTCTATGTCTTCTATGTCTTCTACTTCTTCCACGTCTTCTACGTCTTCTACATCTTCTACGTCTTCTATGTCTTCTACTTCTTCCACGTCTTCTACGTCTTCTACATCTTCTACGTCTTTTATGTCTTCTACTTCTACGTCTTCCACATCTTCCACGTCTTCCATGTCTTCTATGTCTTTTACTTCTTCTATGTCTTCCACGTTTTCTACTTCTTCCACGTCTTCTACGTCTTCCATGTCTTCTATGTCTTCTACTTCTTCCACGTCTTCTACATCTTCTACATCTTCTACGTCTTCTATGTCTTCTACTTCTACGTCTTCCACGTCTTCTACGTCTTCCATGTCTTCTATGTCTTCTACTTATTCTACGTCTTCTACGTCTTCCACGTCTTCTACTTCTTCCACGTCTTCTACGTCTTCCATGTCTTCTATGTCTTCTACTTCTTCTACGTCTTCTACGTCTTCTACCTCTTCCACGTCTTCTACTTCTTCCACGTCTTCTACGTCTACCATGTCTTCTATGTCTTCTACTTCTTCTACGTCTTCTACGTCTTCTACATCTTCTACGTCTTCTACGTCTTCCATGTCTTCCATGTCTTCTATGTCTTTTACTTCTTCTACGTCTTCCACGTCTTCTACTTCTTCCACGTCTTCTACGTCTTCCATGTCTTCTATGTCTTCTAGTTCTTCTACGTCTTCTACGTCTTCTACATCTTCTACGTCTTCTACGTCTTCTACATCTTCTACGTCTTCTACGTCTTCCATGTCTTCCATGTCTTCTATGTCTTCTACATCTTCTACGTCTTCTACGTCTTCTACATCTTCTACATCTTCTACGTCTTCTACGTCTTCTACGTCTTCTACATCTTCTACGTCTTCCACGTCTTCTACTTCTTCTACGTCTTCTACGTCTTCTACATCTTCTACGTCTTCTATATCTTCTACTTCTTCTACGTCTTCCACGTCTTCCACGTCTTCTACTTCTTCTATTTCTTTCACGTCTTCTACGTCTTCCATGTCTTCTATGTCTTCTATGTCTTCCATGTCTTCTATGTCTTCTACTTCTTCTATGTCTTCCACGTCTTCTACTTCTTCTACGTCTTCTACATCTTCTACGTCTTCTATATCTTCTACTTCTTCTACGTCTTCCACGTCTTCTACTTCTTCTATTTCTTTCACGTCTTCTATGTCTTCTACTTCTTCTATGTCTTCCACGTCTTCTACTTCTTCCACGTCTTCTACTTCTTCCACGTCTTCTACGTCTTCCATGTCTTCCATGTCTTTTACGTCTTCTACTTCTTCCACGTCTGCTACGTCTTCCATGTCTTCTACTTCTTCTACTTCTTCCACGTCTTCTACGTCTTCCATGTCTTCTACTTCTACGTCTTCCACGTCTTCTACGTCTTCCATGTCTTCTATGTCTTCTACTTCTTTTACGTCTTCTACGTCTTCTACGTCTTCTACTTCTTCTACGTCTTTCACGTCTTCCATGTCTTCTACTTCTACGTCTTCCACGTCTTCCACGTCTTCCACGTCTTCTACTTCTTCTACGTCTTCCACGTCTTCTACGTCTTCTACTTCTTCCACTTCTACTTATTTCACATCTTTCAAGTCTTCCACGTTTTCTATGTCTTATACATTGTCCCCGTCTTCCGGGTCTTCTAGGTCTTCTACATCTCCACGTCTTCTACATCTTCCCCGTCTTCCACGTCTTCTACGTCTTCTACGTCTCCACATCTTCCACGTCTTCCACGTCTTCTACTTCTTTCACGTCTTAACAACAAAAACCTGGGGAATGCCCAGGGAATAACTAAGCCTATTACCGACCAGCTAGCAGAACAACCAATAAACCTGTCTAACAGTATGCGTTAAAAACAGGGGTTTTGTCCGCACACATTTGCAAACGCATGCGTGAGCCACAGAGCCGCGCCAAGGCACCCCTCAATCTGTGGTCCTAACACTAAACAGTGAGTGTCCTCACAGTGGAGGCAGATGCATTTTAATGGATAGATAGGGGCACGTCTTATACGTCTTCCACGTCTTCTACGTCTTCTACGTCTTCTATGTCTTCCACATCTTCCACGTCTTCTACATCTTCCCCGTCTTCCACGTCTTATACGTCTTCCATGTTTACGCCAACAGCTCTCCATTCTCCTCTACCTGTGCGTTACATCTCCATCGACTTTATCTCTGGACTGCCCCCCTTAGCTGGCTCTACCGTTATCTGGGTGGTTGGGGACACGTTTTCTAAGATGTGTCTCTCCACTTCCAGGTCCACCATCTGCTGTCCCTCCACTTCCAGGTCCAACTTCTGCTGTCCCTCCACTTCCAGGTCCACCTTCTGCTGTCCCTCCACTTCCAGGTCCACCTTCTGCTCTCCCTCAACTTCCAGGTCCACCTTCTGCTGTCCCTCCACTTCCGGGTCCACCTTCTGCTGTCTCTCCACTTCTGGGTCCACCTTCTGCTGTCTCTCCACCTCCAGGTCCACCTTCTGCTGTCTCTCCACTTCCGGGTCCACCTTCTGCTGTCTCTCCACTTCTAGGTCCACCTTATGCTGTCTCTCCACTTCCGGGTCCACCTTCTGCTGTCTCTCCACTTCTGGGTCCACCTTCTGCTGTCTCTCCACCTCCAGGTCCACCTTCTGCTGTCTCTCCACTTCCGGGTCCACCTTCTGCTGTCTCTCCACTTCTAGGTCCACCTTATGCTGTCTCTCCACTTCCGGGTCCACCTTCTGCTGTCTCTCCACTTCTGGGTCCACCTTCTGCTGTCTTTCCACTTCTGGGTCCACCTTCTGCTGTCACTCCACTTCCAGGTCCACCTTCTGCCGTCTCTTCACTTCCGGGTCCACCTTCTGCTATCTCTCCACTTCCGTGTCCACCTTCTGCTGTCTCTCCACTTCTGGGTCCACCTTCTGCTGTCTCTCCACTTCTGGGTCCACCTTCTGCTGTCACTCCACTTCCGGGTCCACCTTCTGCTGTCTCTCCAGTTCCAGGTCCACCATCTGCTGTCCCTCCACTTCCAGGTCCACCTTCTGCTGTCACAGGACACTGGAGTTCCTCCACACCAAATGGGTAAAACCTTGTCTTTATGGAGTTGTCTTTGTGTACAGGGGGGGGGGGGGGGATCCTGTTTTTGTACATGGGGGGGGGGGGTTTGGCACAGTCATGGTGGAGCAGAAAGGGGTCACCACAAGGTTGGAAGATCACAATTGTCTCAGATGTCTTTGTATGATGGGGGAACACCAGGACCTTCACTGGAGACCCCTGAACTGTATAATTTTGGGGGTTCACATACTTTTGGTCATACAATGTCTATATATTGTATTGTTTTTAATCAATTTTAAAGAATATTCAGTTAAATAAATCTGAACCTCAAATCAAGGTATGTCCCTCTGGTGTGTAACAATAATTTGGTTCCTCTAACATGTTGATCATTATTATTGATGGTGTTTTCCTCTCCATGGATTAGGGCCGCACTCTGGAAAAGTTTGGGATTTGCACGGAGATCGGTCTTTCGCACCTTTTGGAAAGATTGAGTCAGAAAAAGTCAGAAGATGATCCCGAGCTCTTCACAAAGGATCAGGAATTTGAAGGCGTGCCTGTAAGAGTCTACCAGCCCAGAGATCCCTCCCCCGGGAACCGGAAAGGAGTCCTTTTCTTCCATGGAGGAGGCTTCATACATGGAAATCTTGGTATGTTTCCTCCTAGATACCAACTGTAATTTCCATGTCAGTTACAATGTATCATTGATGCCACTGAGTCCCTGTAAATCTGAAATAACATTTAGGGGAATATTTATAGCAGAGAACGGAGCGCTATCTACTCTCCAGGGTTTATCTTAGTCCAGAACAATGATAATAGGCAGGTTGGGGCGACTCATCCTCATACCGAGGGGTCACTTCAACCAGTACAGGTTTCATGTGTTTCACAGGAGGGGGCGCTGTGGTGTTCTCACGGTTCAGGGCCTCCACTGGTCCTCTCCTGGCTTCCTACAAGGATTGCACTCCACATACTACAGACATTCCCAAAAGGTCATCGGGAGACTTCTTCCAATCTTCAGCCCCCCCAAAAAAAGACAGCAGCTACAAATCCTGTACCTAGGGAAGGGCTGGCAGCTTCAGACCGGGGGGGCAAGTCCAGTCAAGTGGTCCATTGAACCGCCAAATCAGCTCACTATCCATGGCCCATCTGGTTTTTCAATGCAGCCTCACCAGTGCCCATCAGTGCAGCCAACTCCAGTGCCCATCAATGCAGCCTGATCACTGGGACAGGTTATATGGGGTGTATGAGGGGAGATGGGGGTCAGCTAGGGGTGTCAGGGTCTCTCACCTCAGTGATCTCAGCTCAGCAGGTCCTTGCATGCCACGGCCTCCCTGGGGGGTAATGCTCCTGGTCCTGGGGTCAAGTTGCAGCCAGTGCCCAGCCCTGCTGCCCTGCGTCCCGACTCCCTGGCATGCCCTGCATCTGCCTGATTCCAAGTATCCAGTCCCAGGGAGTTGCAGTTTCCTTTGCGCTGCTCGGTTTTCCACCCACCGGGAACTTGAGCGTGGACTACAACTCCCAGAATGCAACAGCTAGTGGTCGGCCCGAATTCCAGGACCAGAATAAAAAATAAGATGGTAGCGGGCATTTTGAATATAAGTTAGGGCAGCCTGGGAGGCAATTGCCACCCTGCCCCCCGGCACAGCCCTCCCCTGTCCGTACCTATCCTGGAACTGCTGACTTCTTAAAAAAGCGAATATATGGAAGGAATATCAAACCAAAAGATAAGAGTCCAAATTCATTTATTGATATTGTGTTAGAGGACAACCAACGTGTTTATAAAGGACCTCCCCCTTATCGGGGCTTCAATTAAAAATGAGAACCTTGAGTAAGGCTTTCCTGTGAATCTGTGCAGTGAAGCTGAATGCTGGGTCAGGATTTCTGGCCCGGGGTATCAGCATCAGCAGTCTGCCTGTCCCGAGATCCAGAGCCGTCCACACCTGGGCCGCTTCTTCGCCAGGCTTTAGGCGCCCCTTGGCACCACCATGCTAATCCTGGCAAGTCAGCTGTAACTCCTTGTCAACTCCCTCTGCGTATGCATTGGACCCTGTGAATGGTCCCGCAGCCTTCTGGGACCTGGGATGTGTTCCAAGAGGGTGGAGACAAGGGAGGGCGAGACTATGAAACCTCTCCTCCCCCCAGAAATGTAATGTGTTCAAATGTTGTAAAGGGGAGGGGGAGGAGGCGAAAAAACAGAACTTCTCCATTAGGGTGAAGTTCCACTTTAAATAGCCAAATCAAAGGATAAGACAAAAGTGGTGTTGGGGAAGTCAGTGGTGTTGGTGACAGTCAGTGTTGGTGGAGAGTGGCGTTGGTGGAGTCAGTGGCGTTGGTGGCAGTGGTGTTGGTGGATCAGTGGTGGAGTCAGTGGCGTTGGTGGAGTCAGTGGTGTTGGTGAAGTCCGTGGTGTTGGTGGCAGTGGTGTTGGTGAAGTCAGTGGTGGAGTCAGTGGTGTTGGTGGAGTCAGTGGCGTGGTGGAGTCAGTGGTGGGGAGTCAGTGGTGTTGGTGACAGTCAGTGGCGTTGGTGGAGTCAGTGGTGGAGTCAGTGGTGTTGGTGAAGTCAGTGGTGTTGGTGAAGTCAGTGGTGTGGTGTCAGTGGTGGAGTCAGTGGTGTTGGTGAAGTCAGTGGTGTTGGTGAAGTCAGTGGTGTTGGTGAAGTCAGTGGTGTTGGTGAAGTTAGTGGCGTTGGTGGCAGTGGTGTTGGTGGAGTCAGTGGTGTTGGGGAAGTCAGTGGTGTTGGTGACAGTCAGTGGCAGTGGTGTTGGTGGAGTCAGTGGTGGAGTCAGTGGTGTTGGTGAAGTCAGTGGTGTTGGTGAAGAGTGGCGTTGGTGGAGTCAGTGGTGTTGGTGAAGTCAGTGGTGTTGGTGAAGTCAGTGGTGTGGTGTTGGTGGAGTCAGTGGTGTTGGTGAAGTCAGTGGTGTTGGTGAAGTCAGTGGTGTTGGTGAAGTCAGTGGTGTTGGTGAAGTCAGTGGTGTTGGTGAAGTCAGTGGTGTTGGTGAAGTTAGTGGCGTTGGTGGAGTCAGTGGTGTTGGTGGAGTCAGTGGTGTTGGGGAAGTCAGTGGTGTTGGTGACAGTCAGTGGCAGTGGTGTTGGTGAAGTTGGTGGAGTCAGTGGTGTGACAGTGGTGGAGTCAGTCGGTGGTGTTGGGGAAGTCAGTGGTGGGGTTGGTGAGTCGGTGGAGTCAGTGGTGTTGGTGAAGTCGGTAGTGGCGTCGGTGGTGGACAGTCGGTGGGGTTGGTGACAGTGGTTGTGACAGTCGGTGGAGTCAGTGGTGTTGGGGAAGTCGGTGGTGTTGGTCAGTGGTGGGGTTGGTGACAGTCAGTTGGTGGTCGGTGGTGTTGGTGACAGTCGGTGGTGTTGGTCAGTCGGTGGGGTTGGTGGCAGTGGGTGGGGTTGGTCGGTGGTGGAGTCGGTGGTGTTGGTGACAGTCGGTGGTGTTGGTGACAGTCGGTGGGGTTGGTGGCAGTGGTGGGGTTGGTGAAGTCGGTGGGGTTGGTGACAGTGGTGTTGGTGAAGTCGGTGGTGTTGGTCAGTGGTGGGGTTGGTGAAGTCGGTGGGGTTGGTGGCAGTCGGTGTTGGTGACAGTCGGTGGGGTGGTGGCAGTCGGTGGTGTTGGTGGCGTCGGTGGTGGACAGTCGGTGGTGTTGGTGACAGTGGTGTTGGTGGAGTCGGTGGGGTTGGTCAGTTGGTGGTCGGTGGTGGGGACAGTCAGTCGGTGGGGTTGGTGGTCGGTGGTGTTGGTGACAGTCGGTGGTGTTGGTGACAGTCGGTGGTGTTGGTGACAGTCGGTGGGGTTGGTGGCAGTCGGTGGGGTTGGTCAGTCGGTGGTGTGGTGTGGGTGGTGGAGTCGGTGGGGTTGGTGACAGTCGGTGGTGTGGTGTTGGGGAGTCGGTGGAGTTGGTGACAGTCGGTGGTGTTGGTGGAGTGGCAGTCGGTGGTGTGGTGACAGTCGGTGGGGTGGTGGAGGTTGGTCAGTGGTGTTGGTGACAGTCGGTGGGGTTGGTGGTGGGGTTGGTGACAGTCGGTGGGTGGACAGTCGGTGGTGTTGGTGACAGTCGGTGGTGTTGGTGACAGTCGGTGGTGAGTTGGTGGCAGTCGGTGGGGTTGGTGGCAGTCGGTGGTGGGGTTGGTGACAGTCGGTGGTGGGGTTGGTGACAGTCGGTGGGGTGGTGTCGGTGGTGGCAGTCGGTGGGTGGAGTCGGTGGTGTTGGTGACAGTCAGTGGGTGGAGTTGGTGGCAGTCGGTGGTGTTGGTGACAGTCGGTGGAGATGGTGGTGCAGTGGGTGGGGTTGGTGGCAGTCGGTGGGTTGGTGACAGTCGGTGGTGTGGTGACAGTCGGTGGCAGTCGGTGGGGGTGGCAGTCGGTGGTGTTGGTGAAAGTCGGTGGTGATGGTGGCAGTGGGTGGGGTTGGTGACAGTCGGTGGGGTTGGTGACAGTCGGTGGTGTAGGTGGCAGTCGGTGGTGTTGGTGGCAGTTGGTGACAGTCGGTGGGTTGGTGACAGTCGGTGGGGTTGGTGACAGTCGGTGGTGTTGGTGACAGTCGGTGGTGTTGTTGGCAGTCGGTGGAATTGGTGACAGTCGGTGGGGTTGGTGGCATCGGTGGTGTTGGTGACAGTCGGTGGTGATGGTGGAGTGGGTGGGGTTGGTGGCAGTCGGTGGGGTTGGAAAACATTCGGTGGGGTTGGTGACAGTCGGTGGTGTTGGTGACAGTCGGTGGTGTTGGTGACAGTCGGTGGGGTTGGTGACAGTCGGTGGGGTTGGTGGCAGTCGGTAGGTGGACAGTCGGTGGGGTTGGTGACAGTCGGTGGTGTTGGTGGCAGTGGGTGGGGTTAGTGACAGTCAGTGGGGTTGGTGACAGTCGGTGGGGTTGGTGGCAGTCGGTGGAGTTGGTGACAGTCGGTGGGGTTGGTGGCAGTTGGTGGGGTTGTTTGCAGTCGGTGGTGGTTGGCAGTCGGTGGGGTTGGAGGAGTCGGTGGGGTTGGTGGCAGTCGGTGGTGTTGGTGAGTCGGTGGCAGTCGGTGGTTGGTGACAGACGGTGGAGTTTGTGACAGTCAGTAGGGTTGGTGGCAGTCGGTGGTGTTGGTGACAGTCGGTTGGGTTGGTGGCAGTCGGTGGGGTTGGTGACAGTTGGTGGTGTTGGTGACAGTGGTGGAGTTGGTGGCAGTCGGTGGGGTGGGGCAGTCGGTGGGGTGGACAATCGGTGGAGTTGGTGACAGTCGGTGGTGTTGGTGGCAGTGGGTGAGGTTGGTGGCAGTCGGTGGGGTTGGTGACAGTCGGTGGTGATGGTGGCAGTGGGTGGGGTTGGTGACAGTCGGTGGAGTTGGTGACAGTCGGGGGTTGGTGACAGTCGGTGGGGTTGGTGACAGTCGGTGGAGTTGGTGACAGTCGGTAGTGTTGGTGGCAGTGGTGGGGTTGGTGGCAGTCGGTGGTGAGTGGCAGTGGGTGGAGTTGGTGGCAGTCGATGGTGTTGGTGACAGTCGGTGGTGATGGTGGTGTGGTGGCAGTCGGTGGGGTTGGTGACAGTCGGTGGAGTTGGTGACAGTCGGTGGTGTTGGTGACAGTCGGTGGTGGGGTTGGTGACAGTCGCAGTCGGTGGGTGGCAGTGGTGGAGTTGGTGGCAGTCGGTGGTGGGGTTGGTGACAGTCGTGGTGATGGTGGCAGTGTGGGTTGGTGACAGTCGGTGGGGTTGGTGGCAGTCGGTGGTGTTGGTGGCAGTCGGTGGGGTTGGTGGCAGTCGGTCGGTGGAGTTGGTGAGTCGGTGGGGTTGGTGGCAGTCGGTGGTGTTGGTGGGTGGGGGGTTGGTGGCAGTCGGTGGTGATGGTGGCAGTTGGTGGGGTTGGTGAGTCGGTGGGGTTGGTGGCAGTCGGTGGGGTGGGCAGTCGGTGGTGGCAGTCGGTGGTGTTGGTCAGTGGGGTTGGTGGCAGTCGGTGGAGTTGGTGGCAGTCGGTGGGGTTGGTGACAGTCGGTGGAGTTGGTGACAGTCGGTGGTGGTTGGTGGCAGTCGGTGGAGTTGGTGGACAGTCGGTGGGGTGGTGACAGTTGGTGGCAGTCGGTGGTGTTGGTGGCAGTCGGTGGAGTTGGTGACAGTCAGGGGGGTTGGTGGGCAGTCGGTGGTGTTGGTGGACAGTGACAGTCGGTGGGGTGGCAGTCGGTGGTGGTTGGTGACAGTCGGTGGCAGTCGGTGGGTGTTGGTGGCAGTCGGTGGTGTTGGTGACAGTCGGTGGCAGTTGGTGACAGTCGGGGGGTTGGTGGCAGTCGGTGGGTTGGTGACAGTCGGTGGTGGTGGTGGTGTGGTGGAGTTGGTGACAGTCAGGGGGGTTGGTGGGTTGGTGTGACAGTCGGTGGGGTTGGTGGCAGTCGGTGGTGTTGGTGGTGGGGTTGGTGGCAGTCGGTGGGGTTGGTGACAGTCGGTGGGTGGGGTTGGTGGCAGTCGGTGGGGTTGGTGGTGGTGGAGTTGGTGACAGTCAGTGTTGGTGGCAGTCGGTGGGTTGGTGGCATTCGGTGGGGTTGGTCGGTCGGGGGTTGGTGACAGTCGGTGGAGTTGGTGGCAGTCGGTGGGGTTGGTGGCAGTTGGTGACAGTCGGTGGTGTTGGTGGTAGTGTGGGTTGGTGACAGTCAGGGGGGTTGGTGGCAGTCGGTGGGGTGGGACAGTCGGTGGGGTTGGTGACAGTCGGTGGGGTTGGTGGCAGTCGGTGGTGTTGGTGACAGTCGGTGGTGTTGGTGGGTGGTGGAGTTGGTGACAGTCGGTGGTGTTGGTGGACAGTCGGTGGGGTTGGTGGCAGTCGGTGGAGTTGGTGACAGTCAGGGGTGTTGGTGACAGTCGGTGGTGTTGGTGGCAGTCGGTGGGGTTCGACAGTCGGTGGAGTTGGTGACAGTCAGGGGTGTTGGTGACAGCAGTCGGTGGGGTTGGTGACAGTCGGTCAGGGGAGTTGGTGACAGTCAGGGGTGTTGGTGGCAGTCGGTGGTGTTGGTGGCAGTCGGTGGAGTTGGTGACAGTCAGGGGTGTTGGTGGCAGTCGGTGGGGTTGGTGACAGTCGGTGGAGTTGGTGGCAGTCGTGGAGTTGGTTGCAGTCGGTGGTGTTGGTGGCAGTCGGTGGAGTTGGTGGCAGTCGGTGGAGTTGGTGGCAGTCGGTGGGGTTGGTGGCAGTCAGTGGGGTTGGTGGCAGTCAGTGGGGTTGGTGGCAGTCGGTGGGGTTGGTGGCAGTCGGTGGGGTTGTTGGCAGTCGGTGGGGTTGGTGACAGTCGGTAGGGTTGGTGGCAGTCAGTGGGGTTGGTGGCAGTCAGTGGGGTTGGTGGCAACGATTGTCCATTTTGTGTAACCATACGATCAGAGATTCCGGTACGACTTCTTTTTTACTTCTATGCTGTGAATTGTATTCTTTGGATTTTCGGTGGCTGAAGAATTTTCGCCTCCTCAGCTCATTATTGTCCGTTTTTTTGTAGATCAATATGACAAACTTTGCCGTCACATCTCAAAGAGGGCCGGAGTTGTGCTGGTGTCAGTCGGGTGAGAAGTCTTCATTCTCTTATCTCTTCTATTGCTATTCCAACAATTGGACAAGAATCTGGAAATATGGAACATCAAAGAAGTGCTGTGTGGGGAATTGTCTTCATGTGGTTGGTGACCATGTGGTAATCTGGGGGGTCAGTACTGGAAGTCAGGAGATTCCATATGAGTGGGGGGCAATCTCTGTGATGGGGGATTCTGTGAGGAACCTCCCATTTGGGGAGTGTCTTAGGGTATGCCAGGTGATATTATTTTTCTAGTAACTTCAGGGGTTGTTTTGCTAATCTCATTGTACAGAATGTCTGGAAGACCACCAAGGAGAGGCAGACCCTCACAGGCCACTAAAAGAGGGCAAGCAGGCTGTGTCTAAAGCCAACAGTGCTGGTCGTGGACACGGTGCATCCTGATCAGCACGTGGCCGTGGGGCACGCTTGGCCTTTTTTTTTCGGCAGCTGGCCGTGTTGAGCCGCAACATGCAGAAGACTTGGTAGAGTGGATGACCAGGCCGTCCTCATCCTCTCTCACCCTCTCTCACCCAGGCTCAGGGTACTTTGTCTGCCAAGGCGGCCTCTTCCCTCTGCACAATGGCATCAGTCACTCCTTCCCTAGCCCCACCATGTCCTCCTGAGGAGTCCCCCGAACTGTTTGACCACAGTGTTGGGTCCATGCTGCATGAAGATGCGCAGCGTTTTGAAGGCTCCGATGATGGTACACAGATAGAGGAAGGCAGTAACATGAGCTCAGGGAGAGGGGGGTGCCCAAGAAGGACAGCAATCTGGCAGTCATGTTCCCCCAGCTGCAGCATACTGCCAGGTTTTCTACAGTGACGAGGGGGGTGGGGATGATGAAGTCATTGACTCTACGTGGGTGCCTGATAGGAGAGGGGAGGAAGCACATCTCCAAAAGAGGCAGGATGCCCTCCAGGGGTCAGCTTAAGGGCAGCCAACCAACTGCATCACAACGCAGAGCTCCAGATGTGCAGGGCGCTGCTAACTCTGTGCGTTTTTCCAAAAGTTCTTTGGTGTAGCCCTTTTTTGAAACATGTGCATCAGATCGCACCGCTGCTATTTGCAACATATGTCTCAAGCGTATCTCGCGTGGCCCAAACATCACCCCATGCTTGACCAGACATATATGTCGACCTGCCCTGCAGTTTGTTGGCAAGCACACCAGAAAGACCCACACCAAAGAACAAAGCGGACCTCCCCTTGCTCCTCATCCGCTGGGATCTCAAACCCCACTAGACCCTCAGTCCTCTCTGAAGTCCGCACTGATAGGACTGAAGGTGTAGAATTAGGTGTCCCAAGCACTTGCGGGCAATCTGCTAACGGTACACCCAAATCTGATGGTAGCAGGTAAATTTCCCCACCCCAGTTGCTAAACTAGCGAAAGAAATTCAGTCCCAGCCATCCACATGCCCAACGGCTGAATGCTAGTTTGGCTAAATTGCTAGCACTCCAACTGCTGCCTTTTCAGCTGGTAGATTCTGCCCCCTTCCATGAGTTTGTGGAAGGCCAATGCGGCTCTCTATCGGCATGTGGATGGCAATGTCTTGGCCTCGTTGAACAGGGCGGTATGGTGCATATCACCGCTGACTCATGGTCCAGCAGGCATGGACAGGGACGTTACCTTTCTTTCACGGCACACTGGCAGCTGGGAAGGATGCAGGACAGGGTTCAGTATTGTTGGAGGTTGTTCCACCACCACGCCTCCAAAATGTTGGTAGTGGTGATTCTAAAACACAGCTCTCTCCTCCACCCCCTCCTCTTCTTCTTCCTCTATGGCAGGGATCTTCAAACTGCGGCCCTCCAGCTGTTGTGGAACTACGAATCCCATGAGGCATTGTAAAACTCTGACATTCAGAGACAAGACTGAGCATGATGGGAATTGTAGTTCCTGAACAACTGGAGGGCCATAGTTTGAGGACCTCTGCTCTATGGCCTCTTCCTGTGCAGATTTGTCCTCGGAACCAGCGGTGATAGGGGCTACATAAGCACTCATCCGAGCTTGGCCACTGATCAGGGATGCATGCACTGTTCTGTCACCATTTGAGGAGGCCACGAGGATGCATGCATCAGTGATATTGTCCCTTTTGTCTTCCTGTTGGAGCACACGCTTCAAAGAATAATGGACAGGGCCCTTGAGGCAGAACAGAGGGAGGAAAAGGAGGACTTCCTTACCTCTCAAGGCCCCCTTTATCCAGATAGTATTCCTGTGGGCCCGCCGATCTCAGCATGGAGGTGGAGCCTAGCACTCAGCATCAGCAGCAGTCTTCAGGGAATCGTTTTGAGTCCCCGGAAACCCATGGACTTGTATGTGGCTGGGTGGAAGTGGCTGCGGATCATGTCATCCTTAGTGACCCATAGGACTCCGGACCGGATGCCTCAGCTCACCTACGCTGCATGGCTGACCCTGATCCTGCAAAGCCTGCGAAATGACTCTTGGATTTGTGGTATCAAGGACAGGGATAATTTGTGGCTGGCAACCCTCCTTGATCCACGTTACAAGGATAAGTTTGCAGACCTTATCCAGCCATCGCAGGGGGAGCAGAAGATGAAACATCTTCGGGAGGCCTTACAGAAAGGTCTGTGCAACGTGTTCACAGAGACTGGGGGGTTACAAATTCCTAGTCCTCCTGCACAACGTGTTGCTGAGGCTTCAGTCAGTCATAGAAGGGGCGGTGGAGAAGGTGGCCGTCTGACCGATGCGTTCAGACAATTTTTTAGTCTGCAGCCATAAGGTCTGACCGGTTCCAGCAACCATCTCCAGCGTCTATTTTACATGCTGCAGGAATACCTAGGGGCAAGATCAGACTTGGACACCTTCCCCACCGAAAATCCTCTGGCTTACTGGGTCTTGAGGATGGATCACTGGCCAGAGCTTGCACAGTACGCAATTAAGCTACTGACCTGTCCTGCATCCAGCGTTCCTTCAGAATGCACATTTAGTGGTGCTGGAGGCTGGGTGGGGGTGTGCCTCTCCACAGACTCAGTTGATCGGCTCACCTTCATAAAAATGAATCAGTCTTGGATCACCAGCTACCAAGCACCTGATGCTGATGTAACCAGATAATTTTACTATGAATGTGAGATCCCTTGAAGACTGCCTATGCTGATGCTGAGTGACTATCCTCTTCCTCCTCAATGTTCATGTTGATAGCATCTAAGAACATTCTTGTTTCTGGACACCGCCACCAGTGGCTAAGGCCCAATTTGTCTACCCCTGTTTAACAGGGGAGTGTAATTAAAATTTTTGATCTAATATTTCTCAGCAGGGCCCTTTCCTGCGCTCAACAAAAGTATTTGTAAGCATTTCCAGTGTTGTGACATCACCCCCACCGCCTAAGGCCCAATTTTTATGCCCTAGATCAACACGGTTATGTAATTCCAATTCTTGATCTAATATTTCACAACAGGGCCCGTTCCTGCGCCCACCAAGAGTAACTGTGAGGGCTTACAGTGTTCTGGTACCACCAACACCTAAGGCCCAATTTTCTCCAGAGTATATAGGGCAGGCGCATAGTATATATATATATATATATACAGCCAGTCTCCTACTTTCAAACATCCGACTTACAAATGACTCCTACTTACAAACGGAAGGAGACAACAGGAAGTGAGAGGAAATCTCCCCCTAGGAAGAAAAAAAAAATCTATTTGTCATTGGGACAGAAAGTGAGGTGCAATCTTCTGAACAGAGGCGCACAGACAGCAAAACAAATGTTACAGGGGCGATAAAGCTTAAAAATTGATTTTGTGGCTGAAGCTACACTTTGAAAATGTACTATTTCACAATTACAAACAGATTCTACTCTATATATACTCTTATTGCTGTTCAGAGTATATAGGGCCTGGGGGCCCCACGTCTTTCCTTTTTTTAATGTAGGTGGGGGGTTCCCCTTAATATCTATACAAGACCCAAAAGGGCCTGGTAATGGGCTGGGGGGAGGGGGTACCCATGCCGTTTTTCTTAATCATTTTTATCCATATTGCCAGGACCCGACATTACATTGAAGCCACAAGCAGTTTTAACTGACTTTTATTCCTGACACTTTGTGCAGGGACAGTTCTAAACACGGGAAACATGTGCTACTTCACAGACATTCTATAGACACCCCCCAGGTACAAAATTTAAAGGAATATTTCACTTTCATTGTTTCACTTTAAGCATTATTAAATTCACTGCTCCAGAAAAAACAACCGTTTTTAAAACTTTTTTTGCATTGATACATGTCCCCTGGGACAGGACCCGGGTTCCCAAACACTCCCCTGGGGCAGGACCCGGGTCCCCAAACACTACTCTGGGGCATGAACCAGGTCCCCAAACACTCCCCTGGGGCAGGACCCGTGTCCCCAAACACTCCCCTGGGGCAGGACCCAGGTCCCCAAACACTCCTCTGGGGCAGGACCCGGGTCCCCAAACACTCCTCTGGGGCAGGACCCGGGTCCCCAAACACTCCTCTGGGGCAGGACCCGGGTCCCCAAACACTCCTCTGGGGCAGGACCCGGGTCCCCAAACACTCCTCTGGGGCAGGACCCGGGTCCCCAAATACTCCTCTGGGGCAGGACCGGGTCCCCAAACACTACTCTGGGGCATGACCCAGGTCCCCAAACACTCCCCTGGGGCAGGACCCGGGTCCCCAAACACTTTTTAGGACAATAACTTGCATATTACGTTTTAAAATTAGCACTTTTGATTTTTGCCATTCGAGTCCTATAGACTTGACGGTGTTTGAAAGTTTGCATGAACTTTTGGTCCGTTCGCATGTTCTGCTGCAAACCAAACCGGCGGGTGTTTGGCTCATCCCTACTCACACACTTACAATTCACATGAACAGTATATCTGATGGAAGGTCCCCTGGAAGGGCCCACAATCTGGTTTAATGACACATTGAAGTCCTTGTTAACTCTCTGATGTTTCTTTAGGTATCGCCTGGCCCCAGAACACCTGTACCCCGCCGCATTCCAAGATTGTCTGACCGCTTCCATCCACTTCCTGAGGACGGCGCTGGATTTCGGGGTCAATCCCTCGTCTGTCATCATTTGTGGGGACAGTGCAGGTGGGCAACTCACAGCTGCGGTATCACAAGCTCTGGTGACCAGGAAGGATATTCCCAGACCTCTGGCCCAGGTGATGATCTACCCTGGACTCCAGATGATTGACCTCAACTTACCTTCATACCAACAAAACCGCGCCGTGCCCCCACTACTGCGAGACCGCGCCCTATTCTACATGCTGACCTATGTATTTGGAGGGGACCTGTCTGTCTCCAGAGATGTGCAGAACGGCAGCCATGTCCCTCCAGATATGAGGAAGAAGTTCTCCAAGTGGCTGAGTGTGGATCATATCCCGGAGGAGGTCGCGGGGTACATGACGCACACGGGGTACACGCCGCACACCATGGCCGCCTTCGACAAAAACCTGTATGAGAACCTCAAACAAGTCTTTGAACCTTCGTGTTCTCCTCTGGTGGCTGATGACGCCGTGCTTCGCCTGTTACCGAAATCTTATCTCCTAACATGTGAGTTCGATGTTCTCCGTGATGATGGGATCCTCTACAAGAAACGTCTGGAGGACAATGGGGTGTCCGTCACCTGGCACCATATCAAAGATGGCTTCCATGGACTCATCAGCTTCTATGGGCAGTGGGTCTGTGAATCGGGGATACGAGCCATGGACAGCATTGTTGGCTTCATAAAAGATGCCTGAGATGTGTCCTGAACATGACTGTGAATGTCTGTGTGATGATGGTTGGATCACCCAATAGAGAGGACATTCCATCTACTCTCCATTCACTTCTACTCTCCATTCCCTTCTACTCTCCATTCACTTCTACTCTCCATTCCCTTCTACTCTCCATTCCCTTCTACTCTTCATTCCCTTCTACTCTCCATTCACATCTACTCTCCATTCATTTCTACTCTCCATTCTCATCCACTGTCCATTCATTTCTACTCTCCATTCACATCTACTCTCCATTCACATCTACTCTCCATTCACATCTACTCTCCATTCACATCTACTCTCCATTTACATCCACTGTTCATTCACATCTACTCTCCATTCACTTCTACTCTCCATTCACTTCTACTCTCCATTCACTTCTACTCTTCATTCCCATCTACAGGGAGTGCAGAATTATTAGGCAAGTTGTATTTTTGAGGATTAATTTTATTATTGAACAACAACCATGTTCTCAATGAACCCAAAAAACTCATTAATATCAAAGCTGAATATTTTTGGAAGTAGTTTTTAGTTTGTTTTTAGTTTTATCTATTTTAGGGGGATATCTGTGTGTGCAGGTGACTATTACTGTGCATAATTATTAGGCAACTTAACAAAAAACAAATATATACCCATTTCAATTATTTATTTTTACCAGTGAAACCAATATAACATCTCAACATTCACAAATATACATTTCTGACATTCAAAAACAAAACAAAAACAAATCAGTGACCAATATAGCCACCTTTCTTTGCAAGGACACTCATGCAGCCTGCCATCCATGGATTCTGTCAGTGTTTTGATCTGTTCACCATCAACATTGCGTGCAGCAGCAACCACAGCCTCCCAGACACTGTTCAGAGAGGTGTACTGTTTTCCCTCCTTGTAAATCTCACATTTGATGATGGACCACAGGTTCTCAATGGGGTTCAGATCAGGTGAACAAGGAGGCCATGTCATTCGTTTTTCTTCTTTTATACCCTTTCTTGCCAGCCACGCTGTGGAGTACTTGGACGCGTGTGATGGAGCATTGTCCTGCATGAAAATCATGTTTTTCTTGAAGGATGCAGACTTCTTCCTGTACCACTGCTTGAAGAAGGTGTCTTCCAGAAACTGGCAGTAGGACTGGGAGTTGAGCTTGACTCCATCCTCAACCCGAAAAGGCCCCACAAGCTCATCTTTGATGATACCAGCCCAAACCAGTACTCCACCTCCACCTTGCTGGCGTCTGAGTCGGACTGGAGCTCTCTGCCCTTTACCAATCCAGCCACGGGCCCACCCATCTGGCCCATCAAGACTCACTCTCATTTCATCAGTCCATAAAACCTTAGAAAAATCAGTCTTGAGATATTTCTTGGCCCAGTCTTGAGGTTTCAGCTTGTGTGTCTTGTTCAGCGGTGGTCGTCTTTCAGCCTTTCTTACCTTGGCCATGTCTCTGAGTATTGCACACCTTGTGCTTTTGGGCACTCCAGTGATGTTGCAGCTCTGAAATATGGCCAAACTGGTGGCAAGTGGCATCTTGGCAGCTGCACGCTTGACTTTTCTCAGTTCATGGGCAGTTATTTTGCGCCTTGGTTTTTCCACACGCTTCTTGCGACCCTGTTGACTATTTTGAATGAAACACTTGATTGTTCGATGATCACGCTTCAGAAGCTTTGCAATTTTAAGAGTGCTGCATCCCTCTGCAAGATATCTCACTATTTTTGACTTTTCTTAACCTGTCAAGTCCTTCTTTTGACCCATTTTGCCAAAGGAAAGGAAGTTGCCTAATAATTATGCACACCTGATATAGGGTGTTGATGTCATTAGACCACACCCCTTCTCATTACAGAGATGCACATCACCTAATATGCTTAATTGGTAGTAGGCTTTCGAGCCTATACAGCTTGGAGTAAGACAACATGCATAAAGAGGATGATGTGGTCAAAATACTAATTTGCCTAATAATTCTGCACTCCCTGTACTCTCCATTCATTTCTACTCACCATTCACTTCTACTCTCCATTCACTTCTACTCTCCATTCACATCTGTAACAGCTACCCAAGTAGGGAGAGGGTATCAGCCGTTGGAGACGTCCTTTCCCCTGGCAAGTTGCTATACAAGTAAGTCCAGTATAAGCCCATCCACGAGCCAGAGGGAGAGTCAGGTCCAGTTGTAAGACGCACAGAATAAATATCCCATCGCATGCCCTTTCAGGAACGAGACAGGCTACGTTTGAAGGGTCAAGTGTAACAGCTTTAATGGGACATTTCTTAGTTTATATCTTAGTTACAAATGTGTGAGTACTCAAGGAACAATGAAAGTCTCCGCCCCCTCCCTCCACAGGGGGGCCCCAAGTTAGACACACTGGCATCAGGCTAAAAGAAACCACATTTCTTTCTCCATAGACTTCAATCACAGATAATCCCATTCGTAGATAAGCATTTCGGCACCGCAAAGCCTGACAAGTTCTTCTAAACACAAATGACATGCTAATTCAATACCACTGACAGGAGACTGTTAATTTGTAATACAATACACAAAAGAGAGAAGAGACATTTAGAATTCAGCAGTGAAAGAGTCACTCTACAATTAACCTTCTAAATTAAGAACTAACAAACCCAAAAACAGCCCTCCAGATATCTCAGGATATAATGTGGATAATCCATATCTCAGGTAGTCCCAGATATCATTCATCCTATTGTAACACGTCCTTCGGTTCTTTGTGTGTCCCACTGCATGATTATTATAGATGTACAGGCAGAATACATAGTTCCGTTACAACATCTACTCTCCATTCACTTCTACTCTCCATTCACATCTACTCTCCATTCATTTCTACTCTCCATTCACATCTACTCTCCATTCACATCTACTCTCCATTCCCATCCACTGTTCATTCAAATCTACTCTCCATTCATTTCTACTCTCCATTCCCATCCACTCTCCATTCACATCTACTCCCCATTCATTTCTACTCTCCATTCACTTCTACTCGCCATTCACATCTACTCTCAATTCATTTCTACTCTCCATTCACATCTACTGTCCATTCCATCTTCTCTCCATTCATTTCTACTCTCCATTCCCTTCTACTCTCCATTCCCTTCTACTCCCCATTCACATCTACTCTCCATTCACATCTACTCTCCTTTCATTTCTACTCTCCATTAATTTCTACTCTCCATTCCCATCTTCTCTCCATTCACATCTACTGTCCATTCCATCTTCTCTCCATTCACTTCTACTCGCCATTCACATCTACTCTCCATTCATTTCTACTCTCCATTCACATCTACTGTCCATTCCATCTTCTCTCCATTCATTTCTACTCTCCATTCCCATCCACTCTCCATTCACATCTACTCCCCATTCATTTCTACTCTCCATTCACTTCTACTTGCCATTCACATCTACTCTCCATTCATTTCTACTCTCCATTCACATCTACTGGCCATTCCATCTTCTCTCCATTCATTTCTACTCTCCATTCCCTTCTACTCTCTATTCCCTTCTACTCTCCATTCACATCTACTCCCCATTCACATCTACTCCCCATTCACATCTACTCTCCATTCACATCTACTCTCCATTCATTTCTACTCTCCATTCACATCTACTCTCCATTCACATCTACTCTCCTTTCATTTCTACTCTCCATTAATTTCTACTCTCCATTCCCATCTTCTCTCCATTCACATCTACTGTCCATTCCATCTACTCCCCATTCATTTCTACTCTCCATTCACTTCTACTCTCCATTCACATCCACCCTCCATTCATTTCTAGCATCCATATATGTCTACCGTCCCTTCATGGAGTCTGTGCTTTTCAAATGTCAAAGACACCAACTCCATGGTGCCCTCCTCTCGGGGGAAATCCCATGATGCTCTACAATACATCCTCTTTCTTACCCTGGAATTTCTATCTGAAGATATCAGCCTGGAGAGTTTGGCTACGGGAGGTGTTCTCTTTGGTGAAGACTCGTTGGATAATACCCAGATTAGAAAGTTTCCGGATCTCTGCCTTACTTATCACCACAAAGACTTCTACACGTTTCTCAGGATTAGACACTGGATTGAGGACACACAGTCCACGGGCCTCAGAACTCTTCAACACCCTCCAGCACCCACCTCTCTACCACCCGTCCTGAGAACCAACTCCCAACCATGGAATTCCAGGAATCGGAACTCAACTGAACGATGGCTCACCACTGTACTGAGACCCCTTGTCCCCTCAATAGTAGGATTTCAAAGAAACCCATGGGCATAGCATAAGGGGCTTCAGGGGTCACAATCGCAACCCCACTACTAGCTCCAGGGGGCCTCTGCAGCCTCCCTGTCATGTTCTCATATCCTCCACAAAGTCCACCTCCGATCTGCCCAAGGGCCCCACAGCCACGCTCCAGTCCTGGGCTTCCACTTTGCCTTCCATGGTCCACACCCCTCCGTTCTCATTGGCTGGAGACAAGCTGTGAGCCACTTCCTGAATAAAGAGGAGCACAGGGTCAGAACGGCCCAGGGGCCAGGTCAACTTTTGCATCGGGGCCCACAAGCTTCAAGCTACGCCTCTGTATAAACCTGTGTGTTTTTATATTATTCAATTTGATGTTGTTGTTATAAATAATGAAATGATTATTATTAATACAATAGTTGTTAGTCTCTAGAAACTTATTTCATAATAAAGTTGATGACTTGTAGTGACTATCTCCAGTTGGTGTACTAGACACGCCCCAAGAAATGTCATCATTGTACAAGGGGCGTGTCCATTACATCCAGTCCATCTGCCTTGCTGCCGGGACCCCCGTAACCATACACCACAATTCAGCTCTGGTTATTCACAGTACACAGAGAAGGTCCCGGTGTCCTGCCGAGAATTGTCCCCCCAGCAAATTTTGCCCGCTCTGTCCTGTGCAGGCGCTGCGGACCTCCGAAAATAGCCAAAGCTCAACACAGCTGTAAATCGCCTGTACACGGCGCATGCGCAATGAGCACAATATTAGGCCGCACCCTCACGATGCTCGCTCCACTCTGCAAGGGGCGTGTATATTACTGTTACATCGTCAGCAAGGGGGCGTGGCGTGTGAAATTAAGGGGCGAGTTTTGCACTGTTGATTAGGGCTGGGGAAATTTGATTAGAATCTTGAATCGAGTTGCGAGGGCAAATAGATTTAAATTTTGATTGTTTTTTTTTTTTTTTCATAGGTCGGCACTCCGCGGACTAGGCCGAAGCCGCGGCCTCACCTAAAAAAATCCTGCCCGCAGCTTGCCGCGATCCTGGGAAAAGGCCGCGAGGATCGCGGCGAGCTGTGGGCAGGATTTTTTAGGCGAGGCCGCATCTTCGGCCTAGTCCGCAGCCTTTTCCCAGGATCGCGGCAGACCAGGCCGAAGCCGCGGCCTCACCTAAAAAAATCCTGCCCGCAGCTTGCCGCGATCCTGGGAAAAGGCCGCGAGGATCGCGGCGAGCTGTGGGCAGGATTTTTTAGGCGAGGCCGCATCTTCGGCCTAGTCCGCAGCCTTTTCCCAGGATCGCGGCAGACCAGGCCGAAGCCGCGGCCTCACCTAAAAAAATCCTGCCCGCAGCTTGCCGCGATCCTGGGAAAAGGCCGCGAGGATCGCGGCGAGCTGTGGGCAGGATTTTTTAGGCGAGGCCGCATCTTCGGCCTAGTCCGCAGCCTTTTCCCAGGATCGCGGCACACCAGGCCGAAGCCACGGCCTCACCTAAAAAAATCCTGCCCGCAGCTTGCCGCGATCCTGGGAAAAGGCCGCGAGGATCGCGGCGAGCTGTGGGCAGGATTTTTTAGGCGAGGCCGCATCTTCGGCCTTGTTCGCAGCCTTTTCCCAGGATCGAGGCAGACCAGGCCGAAGCCGCGGCCTCGTCTAAAAACTTAGGAACGGTGCGGTGTTTTTTTGCCTAAAACCGCCCAGCCCTACTGTTGATGGGGGAGTTTATGCGATCCGCCCCGTACACGATATAATTGTAATACACCCGCCCCCCCTTGCAGAGTGGAGCGAGCATTGGGGGCGTGCGGCAACGACTGTCACTATGCCCTGTTCATTGCGCAGGCGCAGTCTACAGCTCATGCACAGCTCTTCATGTTCTGCAATCTTCGTAACTAGAGCGCTGCGCCTGCGCAGTCCAGGGCGGGCATTATCCACCAGGGGGACACATCTCGGCAGAACACCGGCAGCAGTCTGGCGATGTTTATCAACAACAACTCTCAGAAAGATACAAAGAAACATTGTTACATTTTGTATCTTTCTGTTTCTTCATCTTCAGATCAAAGGGATGAACTTCCCTCTGCAGATGAAGACAGTTAAAGCAACCTGACAAGTAATGAATTTTTTATTATTGATGCTGGATAGGCATGTGCAAAAGTGAAAAATTTGTTTCGTTTCAATTTGTCATTTAATACATTTCGTTAAGTTAGGTTCGTTACATGTGTTGAATTCGTTTTCGACCGAATTTTCGAAAAATCCGGTCGAAATCGAAAATATTTCAACCAGATTAGAAAACAAATAGTCTCTTTTTCGAATAGAATTTTTTTCGAATTAAATCAGAAAATATATATATTTTTTTTTTTTTCTGAATTCCGATCGAATTTAGTCCGCGGGTATTCGATTCGGAATTCGAAAAAAAAAAAAAAAAAAAAATAGATTTCGACCATTTTTTTTTTTTTCGAAATTCGGTCGAAAACGAACGAATTCCGAAAACGGTCGAAATATTTCGCTAATATAGCAATTCGGGAATTCGTATGCATCCGAATGTCCGAATAATGGAAAATTCGGAACGAAACGAAATGCACATGCCTAAATTGCTGGATTTAATTCACACCATTGCGAATCGGATGTAGTGTATCCGCCGCATCCAATTCACAATAACAGGAGATTATGACTGGCTCTCTGTGGAGCGGGTTCACGTATCTCCGCAGCAGGTCCGGTGCGTTTTCAGGTCTGAATTCGGTCCTGAAATGGTGAACCAGGACGCACCGGACCCCTGCCGTGAGACGGATGCGGCAATGGTGGGAACCCGGCCTAAATCTTCCTCTGTTTAACCCCTTGTTATCCTTTACTTTTGCCCTAATTCACTCCTTATTCCCCTTCTCCCTTCAATCATAATTTTCCTGGCGATTCGTTTTTTTGTTCGTTTTTTTCCCTATTTTTAGTAACTAAAATATTTAAATGTTTTTTATGTTTTTGTTTGATGTTCATTAAAATATTTGACCCCTTTTATATGCATAAAATATAAGATTTACCCACAATGCCGTGTTTTTCTCACACAGGGAAGAGGGAGGAGGAGAATCTTCTGATGAAAAGATACAAAATAAACCAGAAATTATTATTCTGGAAGTTCTAATCGTTTATTATTTATCTATTTCCTGAGGAGTTCAGTCTTCAGTGATTCGTCCTTCAATCCTCCTGAGTTCAGAAATGACCTGAAAAACAATTATTTAGAATAATTAACCCCTCCCCCTCGCCACCCAGGCCACTCCCTCCACTTCTCCTCCTACATGGGGAAAAATCAGAAATTGCTAGAAAATGACTCCCGACCCCCAAATAGTATATATATTGTCTTAGGCCGCGTACACACGAGGGGATATGTCCGATGGACCGTTTCAGCAGACATCTCCGCTCGTGTGTATGGGCTAGCGGACAGATTTCTCCACCCGACAGATTTCAAAGCATCCGGTGGGAATCTGTCCGCCCGACATGTCTGCTGGTTAGTACACTTACCAGCAGACATGTCGTCCCCCACCGCCGCCGCGCCGCCGCCGAATGGATTCGGCGCATGCACGGAAGTGTTTTACTTCCTGGTGCGGTGACGTGGCGGTGACGCGGCGGCGTCAACGTCACCGCCGCGTCACCGCGCCGTCCGGCGGCGGGGAATTTGATCCGATGGTGTGTACACGCCATCGGATCAAACTCCCGATCGGACATATCCGATGGAAATGGTCCGCGGACCGTTTTCATCGAATATGTCCGATGGTGTGTACGCGGCCTTACAGTGTTGAGCGGAATACGCCATATTCGATTTCGCGATATTTCGCCAATATATAGAAGAATGTTCGCGAAACAATCGTTAATATCAAATATTCGTGATATTTTATCAAAAAAAAAAAAAAAATTTTGCGAAATTTCGCTAATGCGAATGCGAAATTGATTGCGAAATTCTCGTCTGCGCATGCGCGCGAACAACACGCGAAAATGGAGATCATTTCCTATAGGAAGCACAATGCTAAGCTCTAAGATCGCAATACACAGGTCTGATGCAAAATAGGGGCAGAGAACGCAATGCGAATATTCGGCAACACGAAAGGATGGCCTCAGCTACTCGGCGCAGGGTCTCTAATCATACCAGCAATGCTTTTAGACGTCGATGGAGATCAATAGGATGTCATCTGTTTTAAAAATAAATTTGAAAAAATACGAATATTCGCCGCGATATTCGAGTTATTCGCGAATACTCCAATATGCAATATTCGTAGCGAATATTCGTGAGCAACACTATTGTCTTAGCAGAGACCCCAGGAATAAAATGGCGGTCAGTGCAACTTATTACGTCACACCGTATTTGCGCACCCATTTTCCAAACGCGTTTTTATTTTTTTTAAACTTTCATGAACGTAAAAAAAAATAAAACACTAAAGATAACTCGATTTTTATAATATGAAAGATGAAGTTACGCCAAGTAAATTGAAAAAGGGGGGGGGGGTGGGGTTGGGACTTTACATGAGGCATATGATGAACTATAACCACAGGCCTCCATCCCTGTAAATGGATAGAAGGGGGAGGGGTTTGGGACTTTAAATGAGATGCGTTTTTAGCAGTATGCGATTAAATATATATATGGAATGTAAAAGATGTTTCCATGGTAACCAGGCTCAAAGTTACCAACCACATGAATCTGTCTCGCTAATAGCATTAAAAACAGAGGTTTAGTTGCATGGAAAATACCTGTGTGAGCGGCAGGCCCCGTCAAGGCTCTCTGTGTCTTGCAGGCCCCGTCAAGGCTCTCTCTGTACTGCAGGCCCAGTCAAGGCTCTCTGTGTACTGCAGGCCCCGTCAAGGCTCTCTGTGTACTGCAGGCCCCGTCAAGGCTCTCTGTGTACTGCAGGCCCCGTCAAGGCTCTCTAAGGCACGCTAAGGACACGCCTGAGACACGCTTGGGACACGCCTAAGACACGCTTGGGACACGCCTGGGACACGCTTGGGACACGCCTGGGACATGCCTGGGACACGCTTGGGACACGCCTGGGACACGCTTAGGACACGCTTGGGACATACCTGGGACACGCCTGGGACACACCTGGGACACGCTTGGGACACGCCTGGGACACACCTGGGACATGCTTGGGACACGCCTGGGACACGATTGGGACACGCTTGGGACACGCTTGGGACACGCTTGGGACACGCCTGGGACACGCTTGGGACACACCTGGGACACGCAGTCCTACACACATATATACATATAGCCCATCTGCTTCAGGATTGGATGTGTTGTGTGTTCAGAGATGGTATTCTGCATACCTTGGGTGTAACGAGAGGTTCTCCTCTGAACCCAAAGAGACGATTGTGTGTGAAAATCCCAGAAATACTCAGACCAGCCCATCTGCCACCAACAACCGTGAGCCAAGATCCCCTTTCTTCCCCCATTCTGATGCAGCAAGTCGTCTTCACCATGTCTAGCGAACTCAATGCATTGAGTTGCTGCCCTGTGATTGGCTGATTAGCAATTTGTGTTACCGAGCAACTGAACAGGTGTACCTAATAAAGTGTCCGGTGAGGGTATATGTGTGGTGTTCAGGGATTGGATGGTGAGATTTATGTGTGGTGTTCAGGGATTGGTTGGTGAGATTTATGTGTGGTGTTCAGGGATTGGTTGGTGAGATTTATGTGTGGTGTTCAGGGATTGGATGGTGAGATTTATGTGTGGTGTTCAGGGATTGGATGGTGAGATTTATGTGTGTTTCAGGGATTGGTTGGGTTTATGTGTGGTGTTCAGGGATTGGTTGGGAGATTTATGTGTGGTGTTCAGGGATTGGATGGTGAGATTTATGTGTGGTGTTCAGGGATTGGATGGTGAGATTTATGTGTGGTGTTCAGGGATTGGTTGGGAGATCTATGTGTGGTGTTCAGGGATTGGTTGGGAGATTTATGTGTGGTGTTCAGGGATTGGATGGGAGATTTATGTGTGGTGTTCAGGGATTGGTTGGGAGATTTATGTGTGGTGTTCAGGGATTGGTTGGGGAGATTTATGTGTGGTGTTCAGGGATTGGATGGGAGATTTATGTGTGGTGTTCAGGGATTGGATGGTGAGATTTATGTGTGGTGTTCAGGGATTGGATGGTGAGATTTATGTGTGGTGTTCAGGGATTGGATGGTGAGATTTATGTGTGGTGTTCAGGGATTGGTTGGTGAGATTTATGTGTGGTGTTCGGGGATTGGATGGTGAGATTTATGTGTGGTGTTCAGGGATTGGATGGTGAGATTTATGTGTGGTGTTCAGGGATTGGTTGGTGAGATTTATGTGTGGTGTTCGGGGATTGGATGGTGAGATTTATGTGTGGTGTTCAGGGATTGGATGGTGAGATTTATGTGTGGTGCTCAGGGACTGGTTGGGAGATTTATGTGTGGTGTTCAGGGACTGGATGGGAGATTTATGTGTGGTGTTCAGGGATTGGATGGTGAGATTTATGTGTGGTGTTCAGGGATTGGATGGTGAGATTTATGTGTGGTGTTCAGGGATTGGTTGGAGATTTATGTGGTGGTGTTCAGGGATTGGTGGGGAGATTTATGTGTGGGTTCAGGGATTGGATGGGAGATTTATGTGTGGTGTTCAGGGATTGGATGGTGAGATTTATGTGTGGTGTTCAGGGATTGGATGGTGGGATTTATGTGTGGTGTTCAGGGATTGGATGGTGAGATTTATGTGTGGTGTTCAGGGATTGGATGGTGAGATTTATGTGTGGTGTTCAGGGATTGGTTGGTGAGATTTATGTGTGGTGTTCAGGGATTGGATGGGAGATTTATGTGTGGTGTTCAGGGATTGGATGGTGAGATTTATGTGTGGTGTTCGGGGATTGGATGGTGAGATTTATGTGTGGTGTTCAGGGATTGGATGGTGAGATTTATGTGTGGTGTTCAGGGATTGGATGGTGAGATTTATGTGTGGTGCTCAGGGATTGGTTGGGAGATTTATGTGTGGTGTTCAGGGATTGGATGGGAGATTTATGTGTGGTGTTCAGGGATTGGTTGGGAGATTTATGTGTGGTGTTCAGGGATTGGTTGGGGAGATTTATGTGTGGTGTTCAGGGATTGGATGGGAGATTTATGTGTGGTGTTCAGGGATTGGATGGTGAGATTTTATGGTGGTTCAGGGATTGGATGGTGAGATTTATGTGTGGTGTTCAGGGATTGGATGGTGAGATTTATGTGTGGTGTTCAGGGATTGGATGGTGAGATTTATGTGTGGTGTTCAGGGATTGGTTGGTGAGATTTATGTGTGGTGTTCAGGGATTGGATGGTGAGATTTATGTGTGGTGTTCAGGGATTGGTTGGTGAGATTTATGTGTGGTGTTCAGGGATTGGATGGTGAGATTTATGTGTGGTGTTCAGGGATTGGATGGTGAGATTTATGTGTGGTGTTCAGGGATTGGATGGTGGATTTATGTGTGGTGTTCAGGGATTGGATGGTGAGATTTATGTGTGGTGTTCAGGATTGGATGGTGAGATTTATGTGTGGTGTTCAGGGATTGGATGGTGAGATTTATGTGTGGTGTTCGGGATTGGATGGTGAGATTTATGTGTGGTGTTCAGGGATTGGATGGTGAGATTTATGTGTGGTGTTCAGATTGGTTGGTGAGATTTATGTGTGGTGTTCAGGGATTGGTTGAGATTTATGTGTGGTGTTCAGGGATTGGTTGGTGAGATTTATGTGTGGTGTTCAGGGATTGGTTGGGAAGATTTATGTGTGGTGTTCAGGGATTGGTTGGTGAGATTTATGTGTGGTGTTCGGGGATTGGATGGTAGATTTATGTGTGGTGTTCAGGGATTGGTGGGAGATTTATGTGTGGTGTTCAGGGATTGATTGGTGAGATTTATGTGTGGTGCTCAGGGACTGGTTGGGAGATTTATGTGTGGTGTTCAGGGACTGGATGGGAGATTTATGTGTGGTGTTCAGGGATTGGATGGTGAGATTTATGTGTGGTGTTCAGGGATTGGATGGTGAGATTTATGTGTGGTGTTCAGGGATTGGTTGGGAGATTTATGTGTGGTGTTCAGGGATTGGTTGGGGAGATTTATGTGTGGTGTTCAGGGATTGGATGGGAGATTTATGTGTGGTGTTCAGGGATTGGATGGTGAGATTTATGTGTGGTGTTCAGGGATTGGATGGTGGGATTTATGTGTGGTGTTCAGGGATTGGATGGTGATTTATGTGTGGTGTTCAGGGATTGGATGGTGAGATTTATGTGTGTGTTCAGGATTGGTTGTGAGATTTATGTGTGGTGTTCAGGGATTGGATGGGAGATTTATGTGTGGTGTTCAGGGATTGGATGGTGAGATTTATGTGTGGTGTTCGGGATTGGATGGTGAGATTTATGTGTGGTGTTCAGGGATTGGATGGTGAGATTTATGTGTGGTGTTCAGGGATTGGATGGTGAGATTTATGTGTGGTGCTCAGGGATTGGTTGGGAGATTTATGTGTGGTGTTCAGGGATTGGATGGGAGATTTATGTGTGGTGTTCAGGGATTGGTTGGGAGATTTATGTGTGGTGTTCAGGGATTGGTTGGGGAGATTTATGTGTGGTGTTCAGGGATTGGATGGGAGATTTTGTGTGTGGTGTTCAGGATTGGATGGTGAGATTTATGTGTGGTGTTCAGGGATTGGATGGTGAGATTTATGTGTGGTGTTCAGGGATTGGATGGAGATTTATGTGTGGTGTTCAGGATTGGATGGTGAGATTTATGTGTGGTGTTCAGGGATTGGTTGGTGAGATTTATGTGTGGGTGTTCAGGGATTGGATGGTGAGATTTATATGTGGTGTGTCAGGGATTGGATGGTGAGATTTATGTGTGGTGTTCAGGGATTGGATGGTGAGATTTATGTGTGGTGTTCAGGGATTGGATGGTGAGATTTATGTGTGGTGTTCAGGGATTGGATGGTGGGATTTATGTGTGGTGTTCAGGGATTGGATGGTGAGATTTATGTGTGGTGTTCAGGGATTGGATGGTGAGATTTATGTGTGGTGTTCAGGGATTGGATGGTGAGATTTATGTGTGGTGTTCGGGGATTGGATGGGAGATTTATGTGTGGTGTTCAGGGATTGGATGGTGAGATTTATGTGTGGTGTTCAGGGATTGGTTGGTGAGATTTATGTGTGGTGTTCAGGGATTGGTTGGGAGATTTATGTGTGGTGTTCAGGGATTGGTTGGTGAGATTTATGTGTGGTGTTCAGGGATTGGTTGGGAAGATTTATGTGTGGTGTTCAGGGATTGGTTGGGAGATTTATGTTGTGTTCAGGGATTGGTTGGAGATTTATGTGTGGTGTTCAGGGATTGGTTGAGATTTATGTGTGGTGTTCAGGGATTGGTTGGGAGATTTATGTGTGGTGTTCAGGGATTGTTGGGAGATTTTATGTTGTGTTCAGGGATTGGTTGAGAGATTTATGTGTGGTGTTCAGGGATTGGTTGGGAGATTTATGTGTGGTGTTCAGGGATTGGTTGGGAGATTTATGTGTGTGTTCAGGGATTGGTTGGGAGATTTATTTGGGTGGGTTCAGGGATGGGGGGAGATTTATGTGTGGTGTTCAGGGATTGGTTGGGAGATTTATGTGTGGTGTTCAGGGATTGGTTGGTGAGATTTATGTGTGGTGTTCAGGGATTGGATTGGGAGATTTATGTGTGGTGTTCAGGGATTGGATGGGAGATTTATGTGTGGTGTTCAGGAGGGAGATTTATGAGTGTGGTGTTCAGGGATTGGTTGGGAGATTTTGTGTGTGGTGTTCAGGGATTGGATGGTGAGATTTATGTGTGGTGTTCAGGGATTGGATGGTGAGATTAATGTGTGGTGTTCAGGGATTGGTGGAGAGATTTATGTGTGGTGTTCAGGGATTGGATGGTGAGATATGTGTGGTGTTCAGGGATTGGATGGTGAGATTTATGTGTGGTGTTCAGGGATTGGATGGAGATTTATGTGTGGTGTTCAGGGATTGGTTGGGAGATTTGTGTGGTGTTCAGGATTGGATGGTGAGATTGTGTGTGGGGGGGTGGAGTTGGGATGGTGAGGTGGGTGGGTGGTTGGGTTGTGTGGAGATTTATGTGTGGTGTTCAGGGATTGGTGGTGATTTATGTGTGGTGTTCAGGGATTGGTGGGGAGATTTTGATTGTGGTGTTCAGGGATTGGATGGTGAGATTTTATGTGTGGTGTTCAGGGATTGGTTGGTGAGATTTATGTGTGGTGGTTCAGGGATTGGTTGTGAGATTTATGTGTGGTGTGGGATTGGATGGTGAGATGTTTGGTGTGGTGTGATTGGATGGTGGATTTATGTGGTGGGGTATGATTGTGGGAGATTTTGTGGGTGTTCAGGGATTGGATGGTGAGATTGTGTGGTGTGGGGGGGATTGGATGGTGAGATTTATGTGTGGTGTTCAGGGATTGGATGGTGAGATTTATGTGTAGTGCTCAGGGATTGGATGGTGAGATTTATGTGTGGTGTTCAGGGATTGGATGGTGAGATTTATGTGTGGTGCTCAGGATTGGTTGGAGATTTATGTGTGGTGTTCAGGGATTGGTTGGTGAGATTTATGTGTGGTGTTCAGGGATTGGATGGAGATTTATGTGTGGTGTTCAGGGATTGGATGGGAGATTTATGTGTGGTGTTCAGGGATTGGTTGGAGATTTATGTGTGGTGTTCAGGGATTGGATGGTGGGTGATTTTATGTGTGGTGTTCAGGGATTGGATGGTGAGATTTATGTGTGGTGTTCAGGGATTGGTTGGGAGATTTATGTGTGGTGTTCAGGGATTGGTTGGTGAGATCTATGTGTGGTGTTCAGGGATTGGTTGGTGAGATTATGTGTGGTGTTCAGGGATTGGTTGGGAGATTTATGTGTGGTGCTCAGGATTGGTTGGGAGATTTATGTGTGGTGTTCAGGGATTGGTTGGGTGAGATTTATGTGTGGTGTTCAGGGATTGGATGGGAGATTTATGTGTGGTGTTCAGGGATTGGTTGGGAGATTTATGTGTGGTGCTCAGGGATTGGTTGGTGAGATTTATGTGTGGTGTTTTCAGGGATTGGTTGGGAGATTTATGTGTGGTGTTCAGGGATTGGATGGTGAGATTTATGTGTGGTGTTCAGGGATTGGTTGGGAGATTTATGTGTGGTGTTCAGGGATTGGATGGTGAGATTTATGTGTGGTGTTCAGGGATTGGATGGGAGATTTATGTGTGGTGTTCAGGGATTGGATGGGAGATTTATGTGTGGTGTTCAGGGATTGGATGAGAGATTTATGTGTGGTGTTCAGGGATTGGTTGGGAGATTTATGTGTGGTGTTCAGGGATTGGTTGGGAGATTTATGTGTGGTGCTCAGGGATTGGTTGGTGAGATTTATGTGTGGTGTTCAGGGATTGGATGGTGAGATTTATGTGTGGTGTTCAGGGATTGGATGGTGAGATTTATGTGTGGTGTTCAGGGATTGGTTGGGTGATTTATGTGTGGTGTTCAGGGATTGGATGGTGAGATTTATGTGTGGTGTTCAGGGATTGGATGGTGAGATTTATGTGTGGTGTTCAGGGATTGGTTGGTGAGATTTATGTGTGGTGTTCAGGGATTGGATGGTGAGATTTATGTGTGGTGTTCAGGGATTGGTTGGGAGATTTATGTGTGGTGTTCAGGGATTGGTTGTGAGATTTATGTGTGGTGCTCAGGGATTGGTTGGTGAGATTTATGTGTGGTGTTCAGGGATTGGATGGTGAGATTTATGTGTGGTGTTCAGGGATTGGTTGGGAGATTTATGTGTGGTGCTCAGGGATTGGTTGGTGAGATTTATGTGTGGTGTTCAGGGATTGGATGGTGAGATTTATGTGTGGTGTTCAGGGATTGGATGGTGAGATTTATGTGTGGTGTTCAGGGATTGGTTGGGTGATTTATGTGTGGTGTTCAGGGATTGGATGGTGAGATTTATGTGTGGTGTTCAGGGATTGGTTGGTGAGATTTATGTGTGGTGTTCAGGGATTGGATGGTGAGATTTATGTGTGGTGTTCAGGGATTGGTTGGGAGATTTATGTGTGGTGTTCAGGGATTGGTTGGTGAGATCTATGTGTGGTGTTCAGGGATTGGTTGGTGAGATGTATGTGTGGTGCTCAGGGATTGGTTGGGAGATTTATGTGTGGTGCTCAGGGATTGGTTGGGAGATTTATGTGTGGTGTTCAGGGATTGGTTGGTGAGATTTATGTGTGGTGTTCAGGGATTGGATGGGAGATTTATGTGTGGTGTTCAGGGATTGGTTGGGAGATTTATGTGTGGTGCTCAGGGATTGGTTGGTGAGATTTATGTGTGGTGTTCAGGGATTGGTTGGGAGATTTATGTGTGGTGTTCAGGGATTGGATGGTGAGATTTATGTGTGGTGTTCAGGGATTGGTTGGGAGATTTATGTGTGGTGTTCAGGGATTGGATGGTGAGATTTATGTGTGGTGTTCAGGGATTGGTTGGGAGATTTATGTGTGGTGTTCAGGGATTGGATGGGAGATTTATGTGTGGTGTTCAGGGATTGGATGAGAGATTTATGTGTGGTGTTCAGGGATTGGTTGGGAGATTTATGTGTGGTGTTCAGGGATTGGTTGGGGAGATTTATGTGTGGTGTTCAGGGATTGGATGGTGAGATTTATGTGTGGTGTTCAGGGATTGGATGGTGAGATTTATGTGTGGTGTTCAGGGATTGGATTGGGGAGATTTATGTGTGGTGTTCAGGGATTGTTGGTGGAGATTTATGTGTGGTGTTCAGGGATTGGATGGTGAGATTTATGTGTGGTGTTCAGGGATTGGTTGGGGAGATTTATGTGTGGTGTTCAGGGATTGGATGGTGAGATTTATGTGTGGTGTTCAGGGATTGGTTGGGGAGATTTATGTGTGGTGTTCAGGGATTGGATGGTGAGATTTATGTGTGGTGTTCAGGGATTGGATGGTGAGATTTATGTGTGTGGTGTTCAGGGATTGGATGGGAGATTTATGTGTGGTGTTCAGGGATTGATGGTGAGATTTATGTGTGGTGTTCAGGGTTGGTTGGATGGTGAGATTTATGTGTGGTGTTCAGGGATTGGTTGGGAGATTTATGTGTGGTGTTCAGGGATTGGTTGGGAGATTTATGTGTGGTGTTCAGGGATTGGATGGGAGATTTATGTGTGGTGTTCAGGGATTGGTTGGAGATTTATGTGTGGTGTTCAGGGATTGGATGGTGAGATTTATGTGTGGTGTTCAGGGATTGGATGGTGAGATTTATGTGTGGTGTTCAGGGATTGGTGTGTAGATTTGATGTGTGGGGATTGGGGAGATTTAGATTTATGTGTGGTGTTCAGGGATTGGATGGTGAGATTTATGTTGTGGTCAGGTTCAGGGATTGGATTTTGGGTTTAGTGTGGTGGGTTGGGTGAGGGATTGGGTGTGGTGTTCAGGATTGGATTATAATGTGTGGTGTTCAGGGATTGGATGGTGAGATTTATGTGTGGTGTTCAGGGATTGGTTGGGAGATTTATGTGTGGTGTTCAGGGATTGGTTGTGAGATTTATGTGTGGTGCTCAGGGATTGGTTGGTGAGATTTATGTGTGGTGTTCAGGGATTGGATGGTGAGATTTATGTGTGGTGTTCAGGGATTGGTTGGGAGATTTATGTGTGGTGTTCAGGGATTGGTTGGTGAGATTTATGTGTGGTGTTCAGGGATTGGATGGTGAGATTTATGTGTGGTGTTCAGGGATTGGATGGTGAGATTTATGTGTGGTGTTCAGTTGATTGTTGTTGGGTGATTTATTGTGTGGTGTTTAGGGATTGGATGGATGGTGAGATTTATGTGTGGTGTTCAGGGATTGGTTGGGAGATTTATGTGTGGTGTTCAGGGATTGGTTGGTGAGATTTATGTTGTGGTGTTCAGGGATTGGTTGGTGAGATTTATGTATGTGTGTGTTCAGGGATTGGATGGTGAGATTTATGTGTGGTGTTCAGGGATTGGTTGGTGAGATTTATGTGTGGTGTTCAGGGATTGGATGGTGAGATTTATGTGTGGTGTTCAGGGATTGGTTGGGAGATTTATGTGTGGTGTTCAGGGATTGGATGGTGAGATTTATGTGTGGTGTTCAGGGATTGGATGGTGAGATTTATGTGTGGTGTTCAGGGATTGGATGGTGAGATTTATGTGTGGTGTTCAGGGATTGGATGGTGAGATTTATGTGTGGTGTTCAGGGATTGGATGGTGAGATTTATGTGTGGTGTTCAGGGATTGGATGGTGAGATTTATGTGTGGTGTTCAGGGATTGGATGGAAGATTTATGTGTGGTGTTCAGGGATTGGTGGGAGATTTATGTGTGGTGTTCAGGGATTGGTTGGTGAGATTTATGTGTGGTGTTCAGGGATTGGTTGGGAGATTTATGTGTGGTGCTCAGGGATTGGTTGGTGAGATTTATGTGTGGTGTTCAGGGATTGGTTGGTGAGATTTATGTGTGGTGTTCAGGGATTGGTTGGGAGATTTATGTGTGGTGTTCAGGGATTGGTTGGTGAGATTTATGTGTGGTGTTCAGGGATTGGATGGGAGATTTATGTGTGGTGTTCAGGGATTGGATGGGAGATTTATGTGTGGTGTTCAGGGATTGGATGGTGAGATTTATGTGTGGTGTTCAGGGATTGGATGGGAGATTTATGTGTGGTGTTCAGGGATTGGTGGGAGATTTATGTGTGGTGTTCAGGGATTGGTTGGTGAGATTTATGTGTGGTGTTAAGGGATTGGTTGGTGAGATTTATGTGTGGTGTTCAGGGATTGGTTGGGAGATTTATGTGTGGTGTTCAGGGATTGGATGGTGAGATTTATGTGTGGTGTTCAGGGATTGGTTGGGAGATTTATGTGTGGTGTTCAGGGATTGGATGGTGAGATTTATGTGTGGTGTTCAGGGATTGGATGGTGAGATTTATGTGTGGTGTTCAGGGATTGGATGGTGAGATTTATGTGTGGTGTTCAGGGATTGGATGGTGAGATTTATGTGTGGTGTTCAGGGATTGGTTGGGAGATTTATGTGTGGTGTTCAGGGATTGGATGGTTGGATTTATGTGTGGTGTTCAGGGATTGGTTGGGAGATTTATGTGTGGTGTTCAGGGATTGGATGGTGGGATTTATGTGTGGTGTTCAGGGATTGGATGGTGAGATTTATGTGTGGTGTTCAGGGATTGGATGGTGAGATTTATGTGTGGTGTTCAGGGATTGGATGGTGAGATTTATGTGTGGTGTTCAGGGATTGGTTGGGAGATTTATGTGTGGTGCTCAGGGATTGGATGGTGAGATTTATGTGTGGTGTTCAGGGATTGGATGGTGAGATTTATGTGTGGTGTTCAGGGATTGGATGGGAGATTTATGTGTGGTGTTCAGGGATTGGTTGGGAGATTTATGTGTGGTGCTCAGGGATTGGTTGGTGAGATTTATGTGTGGTGTTCAGGGATTGGTTGGTGAGATTTATGTGTGGTGTTCAGGGATTGGTTGGGAGATTTATGTGTGGTGTTCAGGGATTGGTTGGTGAGATTTATGTGTGGTGTTCAGGGATTGGATGGGAGATTTATGTGTGGTGTTCAGGGATTGGATGGGAGATTTATGTGTGGTGTTCAGGGATTGGATGGTGAGATTTATGTGTGGTGTTCAGGGATTGGTTGGGAGATTTATGTGTGGTGTTCAGGGATTGGTTGGGAGATTTATGTGTGGTGTTCAGGATTGGATGGTGAGATTTATTTGTGGTGTTCAGGGATTGGATGGTGAGATTTATGTGTGGTGTTCAGGGATTGGATGGGAGATTTATGTGTGGTGTTCAGGGATTGGATGGTGAGATTTATGTGTGGTGTTCAGGGATTGGATGGTGAGATTTATGTGTGGTGTTCAGGGATTGGTTGGGAGATTTATGTGTGGTGTTCAGGGATTGGTTGGGAGATTTATGTGTGGTGTTCAGGGATTGGTTGGTGAGATTTATGTGTGGTGGTCAGGGATTGGATGTTGAGATTTATGTGTGGTGTTCAGGGATTGGATGGTGAGATTTATGTGTGGTGTTCAGGGATTGGTTGGTGAGATTTATGTGTGGTGGTCAGGGATTGGATGTTGAGATTTATGTGTGGTGTTCAGGGATTGGATGGTGAGATTTATGTGTGGTGTTCAGGGATTGGATGGGAGATTTATGTGTGGTGTTCAGGGATTGGTTGGGAGATTTATGTGTGGTGTTCAGGGATTGGATGGGAGATTTATGTGTGGTGTTCAGGGATTGGTTGGGAGATTTATGTGTGGTGTTCAGGGATTGGTTGGGAGATTTATGTGTGGTGTTCAGGGATTGGTTGGGAGATTTATGTGTGGTGTTCAGGGATTGGATGGTGAGATTTATGTGTAGTGCTCAGGGATTGGATGGGAGATTTATGTGTGGTGTTCAGGGATTGGTTGGTGAGATTTATGTGTGGTGTTCAGGGATTGGATGGTGAGATTTATGTGTGGTGTTCAGGGATTGGTTGGGAGATTTATGTGTGGTGTTCAGGGATTGGATGGTGAGATTTATGTGTGGTGTTCAGGGATTGGTTGGTGAGATTTAAGTGTGGTGTTCAGGGATTGGATGGTGAGATTTATGTGTGGTGTTCAGGGATTGGTTGGGAGATTTATGTGTGGTGTTCAGGGATTGGTTGGGAGATTTATGTGTGGTGCTCAGGGATTGGTTGGTGAGATTTATGTGTGGTGTTCAGGGATTGGTTGGGAGATTTATGTGTGGTGTTCAGGGATTGGTTGGGAGATTTATGTGTGGTGTTCAGGGATTGGATGGTGAGATTTATGTGTGGTGTTCAGGGATTGGTTGGGAGATTTATGTGTGGTGCTCAGGGATTGGTTGGGAGATTTATGTGTGGTGCTCAGGGATTGGATGGTGAGATTTATTTGTGGTGTTCAGGGATTGGATGGTGAGATTTATGTGTGGTGTTCAGGGATTGGATGGGAGATTTATGTGTGGTGTTCAGGGATTGGATGGTGAGATTTATGTGTGGTGTTCAGGGATTGGATGGGAGATTTATGTGTGGTGTTCAGGGATTGGATGGTGAGATTTATGTGTGGTGTTCAGGGATTGGATGGTGAGATTTATGTGTGGTGTTCAGGTTTGGATGGTGAGATTTATGTGTGGTGTTCAGGATTGGTTGGGAGATTTATGTGTGGTGTTCCGGGATTGGTTGGGAGATTTATGTGTGGTGTTCAGGGATTGGATGGTGAGATTTATGTGTGGTGTTCAGGGATTGGATGGGAGATTTATGTGTGGTGTTCAGGGATTGGATGGTGAGATTTATGTGTGGTGTTCAGGGTTTGGATGGTGAGATTTATGTGTGGTGTTCAGGGATTGGATGGTGAGATTTATGTGTGGTGTTCAGGGATTGGTTGGGAGATTTATGTGTGGTGTTCAGGGATTGGTTGGGAGATTTATGTGTGGTGTTCAGGGATTGGTTGGGAGATTTATGTGTGGTGTTCAAGGATTGGATGGTGAGATTTATGTGTGGTGTTCAGGGATTGGATGGTGAGATTTATGTGTGGTGTTCAGGGATTGGTTGGGAGATTTATGTGTGGTGTTCAGGGATTGGTTGGGAGATTTATGTGTGGTGTTCAGGGATTGGATGGTGAGATTTATGTGTGGTGTTCAGGGATTGGATGGTGAGATTTATGTGTGGTGTTCAGGGATTGGTTGGTGAGATTTATGTGTGGTGTTCAGGGATTGGATGGTGAGATTTATGTGTGGTGTTCAGGGATTGGTTGGGAGATTTATGTGTGGTGTTCAGGGATTGGATGGTGAGATTTATGTGTGGTGTTCAGGGATTGGTTGGTGAGATTTAAGTGTGGTGTTCAGGGATTGGATGGTGAGATTTATGTGTGGTGTTCAGGGATTGGTTGGGAGATTTATGTGTGGTGTTCAGGGATTGGTTGGGAGATTTATGTGTGGTGCTCAGGGATTGGTTGGTGAGATTTATGTGTGGTGTTCAGGGATTGGTTGGGAGATTTATGTGTGGTGTTCAGGGATTGGTTGGGAGATTTATGTGTGGTGTTCAGGGATTGGATGGTGAGATTTATGTGTGGTGTTCAGGGATTGGTTGGGAGATTTATGTGTGGTGCTCAGGGATTGGTTGGTGAGATTTATGTGTGGTGCTCAGGGATTGGTTGGGAGATTTATTTGTGGTGTTCAGGGATTGGATGGGAGATTTATGTGTGGTGTTCAGGGATTGGTTGGTGAGATTTATGTGTGGTGTTCAGGGATTGGATGGGAGATTTATGTGTGGTGTTCAGGGATTGGTTGGTGAGATTTATGTGTGGTGTTCAGGGATTGGTTGTGAGATTTATGTGTGGTGTTCAGGGATTGGATGGGAGATTTATGTGTGGTGTTCAGGGATTGGATGGGACATTTATGTGTGGTGTTCAGGGATTGGATGGTGAGATTTATGTGTGGTGTTCAGGGATTGGTTGGGAGATTTATGTGTGGTGTTCAGGGATTGGTTGGGAGATTTATGTGTGGTGTTCAGGGATTGGATGATGAGATTTATGTGTGGTGTTCAGGGATTGGTTGGGAGATTTATGTGTGGTGTTCAGGGATTGGTTGGGAGATTTATGTGTGGTGTTCAGGGATTGGTTGGGGAGATTTATGTGTGGTGTTCAGGGATTGGTTGGGAGATTTATGTGTGGTGTTCAGGGATTGGATGGGAGATTTATGTGTGGTGTTCAGGGATTGGATGGTGAGATTTATGTGTGGTGTTCAGGGATTGGTTGGTGAGATTTATGTGTGGTGTTCAGGGATTGGTTGGGAGATTTATGTGTGGTGCTCAGGGATTGGTTGGTGAGATTTATGTGTGGTGTTCAGGGATTGGATGGTGAGATTTATGTGTGGTGTTCAGGGATTGGTTGGGGAGATTTATGTGTGGTGTTCAGGGATTGGATGGTGAGATTTATGTGTGGTGTTCAGGGATTGGATGGTGAGATTTATGTGTGGTGTTCAGGGATTGGTTGGGAGATTTATGTGTGGTGTTCAGGGATTGGATGGTGAGATTTATGTGTGGTGTTCAGGGATTGGATGGTGAGATTTATGTGTGGTGTTCAGGGATTGGTTGGGAGATTTATGTGTGGTGTTCAGGGATTGGATGGTGAGATTTATGTGTGGTGTTCAGGGATTGGATGGTGAGATTTATGTGTGGTGTTCAGGGATTGGTTGGGAGATTTATGTGTGGTGTTCAGGGATTGGTTGGGAGATTTATGTGTGGTGTTCAGGGATTGGATGGGAGATTTATGTGTGGTGTTCAGGGATTGGTTGGGAGATTTATGTGTGGTGTTCAGGGATTGGATGGGAGATTTATGTGTGGTGTTCAGGGATTGGTTGGTGAGATTTATGTGTGGTGTTCAGGGATTGGATGGTGAGATTTATGTGTGGTGTTCAGGGATTGGTTGGGAGATTTATGTGTGGTGTTCAGGGATTGGATGGTGAGATTTATGTGTGGTGTTCAGGGATTGGATGGTGAGATTTATGTGTGGTGTTCAGGGATTGGATGGTGAGATTTATGTGTGGTGTTCAGGGATTGGATGGGAGATTTATGTGTGGTGTTCAGGGATTGGTTGGGAGATTTATGTGTGGTGCTCAGGGATTGGTTGGTGAGATTTATGTGTGGTGTTCAGGGATTGGTTGGTGAGATTTATGTGTGGTGTTCAGGGATTGGTTGGGAGATTTATGTGTGGTGTTCAGGGATTGGTTGGTGAGATTTATGTGTGGTGTTCAGGGATTGGATGGGAGATTTATGTGTGGTGTTCAGGGATTGGATGGGAGATTTATGTGTGGTGTTCAGGGATTGGATGGTGAGATTTATGTGTGGTGTTCAGGGATTGGTTGGGAGATTTATGTGTGGTGTTCAGGGATTGGTTGGGAGATTTATGTGTGGTGTTCAGGGATTGGATGGTGAGATTTATTTGTGGTGTTCAGGGATTGGATGGTGAGATTTATGTGTGGTGTTCAGGGATTGGATGGGAGATTTATGTGTGGTGTTCAGGGATTGGATGGTGAGATTTATGTGTGGTGTTCAGGGATTGGATGGTAGATTTATGTGTGGTGTTCAGGGATTGGTTTGGGAGATTTATGTGTGGTGTTCAGGGATTGGTTGGGAGATTTATGTGTGGTGTTCAGGGATTGGTTGGTGAGATTTATGTGTGGTGGTCAGGGATTGGATGTTGAGATTTATGTGTGGTGTTCAGGGATTGGATGGTGAGATTTATGTGTGGTGTTCAGGGATTGGTTGGTGAGATTTATGTGTGGTGGTCAGGGATTGGATGTTGAGATTTATGTGTGGTGTTCAGGGATTGGATGGTGAGATTTATGTGTGGTGTTCAGGGATTGGATGGGGAGATTTATGTGTGGTGTTCAGGGATTGTTGGGAGATTTATGTGTGGTGTTCAGGGATTGGATGGGAGATTTATGTGTGGTGTTCAGGGATTGGATGGTGAGATTTATGTGTGGTGTTCAGGGATTGGATGGTGAGATTTATGTGTGGTGTTCAGGGATTGGATGGGAGATTTATGTGTGGTGTTCAGGGATTGGATGGTGAGATTTATGTGTGGTGTTCAGGGATTGGATGGGAGATTTATGTGTGGTGTTCAGGGATTGGATGGTGAGATTTATGTGTGGTGTTCAGGGATTGGATGGTGAGATTTATGTGTGGTGTTCAGGGTTTGGATGGTGAGATTTATGTGTGGTGGTCAGGGATTGGATGTTGAGATTTATGTGTGGTGTTCAGGGATTGGATGGTGAGATTTATGTGTGGTGTTCAGGGTTTGGATGGTGAGATTTATGTGTGGTGGTCAGGGATTGGATGTTGAGATTTATGTGTGGTGTTCAGGGATTGGTTGGGAGATTTATGTGTGGTGTTCAGGGATTGGTTGGGAGATTTATGTGTGGTGTTCAGGGATTGGATGGTGAGATTTATGTGTGGTGTTCAGGGATTGGATGGGAGATTTATGTGTGGTGTTCAGGGATTGGATGGTGAGATTTATGTGTGGTGTTCAGGGTTTGGATGGTGAGATTTATGTGTGGTGTTCAGGGATTGGATGGTGAGATTTATTGTGGTGTTCAGGGATTGGATGGTGAGATTTATGTGTGGTGTTCAGGGATTGGTTGGGAGATTTATGTGTGGTGTTCAGGGATTGGTTGGGAGATTTATGTGTGGTTCAGGGATTGGTTGGGAGATTTATGTGTGGTGTTCAAGGATTGGATGGTGAGATTTATGTGTGGTGTTCAGGGATTGGTTGGGAGATTTATGTGTGGTGTTCAGGGATTGGTTGGGAGATTTATGTGTGGTGTTCAGGGATTGGATGGTGAGATTTATGTGTAGTGCTCAGGGATTGGATGGGAGATTTATGTGTGGTGTTCAGGGATTGGTTGGTGAGATTTATGTGTGGTGTTCAGGGATTGGATGGTGAGATTTATGTGTGGTGTTCAGGGATTGGTTGGGAGATTTATGTGTGGTGTTCAGGGATTGGTTGGGGAGATTTTGTGTGGTGCTCAGGGATTGGTTGGTGAGATTTATGTGTGGTGTTCAGGGATTGGTTGGGAGATTTATGTGTGGTGTTCAGGGATTGGTTGGAGATTTATGTGTGGTGTTCAGGGATTGGATGGTGAGATTTATGTGTGGTGTTCAGGGATTGGTTGGGAGATTTATGTGTGGTGCTCAGGGATTGGTTGGTGAGATTTATGTGTGGTGCTCAGGGATTGGTTGGGAGATTTATTTGTGGTGTTCAGGGATTGGATGGGAGATTTATGTGTGGTGTTCAGGGATTGGTTGGTGAGATTTATGTGTGGTGTTCAGGGATTGGATGGGAGATTTATGTGTGGTGTTCAGGGATTGGTTGGTGAGATTTATGTGTGGTGTTCAGGGATTGGTTGGTGAGATTTATGTGTGGTGTTCAGGGATTGGATGGGAGATTTATGTGTGGTGTTCAGGGATTGGATGGGAGATTTATGTGTGGTGTTCAGGGATTGGATGGTGAGATTTATGTGTGGTGTTCAGGGATTGGTTGGGAGATTTATGTGTGGTGTTCAGGGATTGGTTGGGAGATTTATGTGTGGTGTTCAGGGATTGGATGATGAGATTTATGTGTGGTGTTCAGGGATTGGTTGGGGAGATTTATGTGTGGTGTTCAGGGATTGGTTGGGAGATTTATGTGTGGTGTTCAGGGATTGGTTGGGGAGATTTATGTGTGGTGTTCAGGGATTGGTTGGGAGATTTATGTGTGGTGTTCAGGGATTGGATGGGAGATTTATGTGTGGTGTTCAGGGATTGGTTGGTGAGATTTATGTGTGGTGTTCAGGGATTGGTTGGGAGATTTATGTGTGGTGCTCAGGGATTGGTTGGTGAGATTTATGTGTGGTGTTCAGGGATTGGATGGTGAGATTTATGTGTAGTGCTCAGGGATTGGATGGTGAGATTTATGTGTGGTGTTCAGGGATTGGTTGGGGAGATTTATGTGTGGTGTTCAGGGATTGGATGGTGAGATTTATGTGTGGTGTTCAGGGATTGGATGGTGAGATTTATGTGTGGTGTTCAGGGATTGGTTGGGAGATTTATGTGTGGTGTTCAGGGATTGGATGGTGAGATTTATGTGTGGTGTTCAGGGATTGGATGGTGAGATTTATGTGTGGTGTTCAGGGATTGGTTGGGAGATTTATGTGTGGTGTTCAGGGATTGAATGGTGAGATTTATGTGTGGTGTTCAGGGATTGGATGGTGAGATTTATGTGTGGTGTTCAGGGATTGGTTGGGAGATTTATGTGTGGTGTTCAGGGATTGGTTGGGAGATTTATGTGTGGTGTTCAGGGATTGGATGGGAGATTTATGTGTGGTGTTCAGGGATTGGTTGGGAGATTTATGTGTGGTGTTCAGGGATTGGATGGGAGATTTATGTGTGGTGTTCAGGGATTGGTTGGTGAGATTTATGTGTGGTGTTCAGGGATTGGATGGTGAGATTTATGTGTGGTGTTCAGGGATTGGTTGGGAGATTTATGTGTGGTGTTCAGGGATTGGATGGTGAGATTTATGTGTGGTGTTCAGGGATTGGATGGTGAGATTTATGTGTGGTGTTCAGGGATTGGATGGTGAGATTTATGTGTGGTGTTCAGGGATTGGATGGGAGATTTATGTGTGGTGTTCAGGGATTGGTTGGGAGATTTATGTGTGGTGTTCAGGGATTGGATGGTGAGATTTATGTGTGGTGTTCAGGGATTGGATGGTGAGATTTATGTGTGGTGTTCAGGGATTGGTTGGGGAGATTTATGTGTGTTGTTCAGGGATTGGATGGTGAGATTTATGTGTGGTGTTCAGGGATTGGATGGTGAGATTTATGTGTGGTGTTCAGGGATTGGTTGGGAGATTTATGTGTGGTGTTCAGGGATTGGATGGTGAGATTTATGTGTGGTGTTCAGGGATTGGATGGGAGATTTATGTGTGTGTTCAGGGATTGGATGGGAGATTTATGTGTGGTGTTCAGGGATTGGTTGGGAGATTTATGTGTGGTGCTCAGGGATTGGTTGGTGAGATTTATGTGTGGTGTTCAGGGATTGGTTGGTGAGATTTATGTGTGGTGTTCAGGGATTGGTTGGGAGATTTATGTGTGGTGTTCAGGGATTGGTTGGTGAGATTTATGTGTGGTGTTCAGGGATTGGATGGGAGATTTATGTGTGGTGCTCAGGGATTGGTTGGTGAGATTTATGTGTGGTGTTCAGGGATTGGATGGGAGATTTATGTGTGGTGTTCAGGGATTGGTTGGGAGATTTATGTGTGGTGCTCAGGGATTGGTTGGTGAGATTTATGTGTGGTGTTCAGGGATTGGTTGGTGAGATTTATGTGTGGTGTTCAGGGATTGGTTGGGAGATTTATGTGTGGTGTTCAGGGATTGGTTGGTGAGATTTATGTGTGGTGTTCAGGGATTGGATGGGAGATTTATGTGTGGTGTTCAGGGATTGGTTGGGAGATTTATGTGTGGTGTTCAGGGATTGGTTGGGAGATTTATGTGTGGTGTTCAGGGATTGGATGGTGAGATTTATGTGTGGTGTTCAGGGATTGGATGGTGAGATTTATGTGTGGTGTTCAGGGATTGGATGGTGAGATTTATGTGTGGTGTTCAGGGATTGGATGGGAGATTTATGTGTGGTGTTCAGGGATTGGATGGTGAGATTTATGTGTGGTGTTCAGGGATTGGTGGGAGATTTATGTGTGGTGTTCAGGGATTGGTTGGTGAGATTTATGTGTGGTGTTCAGGGATTGGTTGGGAGATTTATGTGTGGTGTTCAGGGATTGGTTGGTGAGATTTATGTGTGGTGTTCAGGGATTGGATGGTGAGATTTATGTGTGGTGTTCAGGGATTGGATGGTGAGATTTATGTGTGGTGTTCAGGGATTGGTTGGGGAGATTTATGTGTGGTGTTCAGGGATTGGATGGTGAGATTTATGTGTGGTGTTCAGGGATTGGATGGTGAGATTTATGTGTGGTGTTCAGGGATTGGATGGTGAGATTTATGTGTGGTGTTCAGGGATTGGATGGGAGATTTATGTGTGGTGTTCAGGGATTGGTGGGAGATTTATGTGTGGTGTTCAGGGATTGGTTGGTGAGATTTATGTGTGGTGTTCAGGGATTGGTTGGGAGATTTATGTGTGGTGTTCAGGGATTGGATGGTGAGATTTATGTGTGGTGTTCAGAGATTGGTTGGGAGACTTATGTGTGGTGTTCAGGGATTGGATGGGAGATTTATGTGTGGTGTTCAGGGATTGGATGGTGAGATTTATGTGTGGTGTTCAGGGATTGGTTGGTGAGATTTATGTGTGGTGTTCAGGGATTGGATGGTGAGATCTATGTGTGGTGTTCAGGGATTGGATGGTGGGATTTATGTGTGGTGTTCAGGGATTGGATGGTGAGATCTATGTGTGGTGTTCAGGGATTGGATGGTGAGATTTATGTGTGGTGTTCAGGGATTGGTTGGGAGATTTATGTGTGGTGTTCAGGGATTGGATGGGAGATTTATGTGTGGTGTTCAGGGATTGGATGGTGAGATTTATGTGTGGTGTTCAGGGATTGGATGGGAGATTTATGTGTGGTGCTCAGGGATTGGTTGGGAGATTTATGTGTGGTGTTCAGGGATTGGATGGGAGATTTATGTGTGGTGTTCAGGGATTGGTTGGTGAGATTTATGTGTGGTGTTCAGGGATTGGATGGTGAGATTTATGTGTGGTGTTCAGGGATTGGTTGGGAGATTTATGTGTGGTGCTCAGGGATTGGTTGGGAGATTTATGTGTGGTGTTCAGGGATTGGTTGGGAGATTTATGTGTGGTGTTCAGGGATTGGATGGTGAGATTTATGTGTGGTGTTCAGGGATTGGATGGTGAGATTTATGTGTGGTGTTCAGGGATTGGATGGTGAGATTTATGTGTGGTGTTCAGGGATTGGATGGTGAGATTTATGTGTGGTGTTCAGGGATTGGATGGTGAGATTTATGTGTGGTTCTCAGGGATTGGTTGGTGAGATTTATGTGTGGTGTTCAGGGATTGGTTGGGAGATTTATGTGTGGTGTTCAGGGATTGGATGGTGAGATTTATGTGTGGTGTTCAGGGATTGGATGGTGAGATTTATGTGTGGTGTTCAGGGATTGGATGGTGGGATTTATGTGTGGTGTTCAGGGATTGGATGGTGAGATTTATGTGTGGTGTTCAGGGATTGGATGGTGAGATTTATGTGTGGTGTTCAGGGATTGGTTGGTGAGATTTATGTGTGGTGCTCAGGGATTGGATGGTGAGATTTATGTGTGGTGTTCAGGGATTGGATGGGAGATTTATGTGTGGTGTTCAGGGATTGGTTGGGAGATTTATGTGTGGTGCTCAGGGATTGGTTGGTGAGATTTATGTGTGGTGTTCAGGGATTGGTTGGTGAGATTTATGTGTGGTGTTCAGGGATTGGTTGGGAGATTTATGTGTGGTGTTCAGGGATTGGTTGGTGAGATTTATGTGTGGTGTTCAGGGATTGGATGGGAGATTTATGTGTGGTGTTCAGGGATTGGATGGGAGATTTATGTGTGGTGTTCAGGGATTGGATGGTGAGATTTATGTGTGGTGTTCAGGGATTGGTTGGGAGATTTATGTGTGGTGTTCAGGGATTGGTTGGGAGATTTATGTGTGGTGTTCAGGGATTGGATGGTGAGATTTATTTGTGGTGTTCAGGGATTGGATGGTGAGATTTATGTGTGGTGTTCAGGGATTGGATGGGAGATTTATGTGTGGTGTTCAGGGATTGGATGGTGAGATTTATGTGTGGTGTTCAGGGATTGGATGGTGAGATTTATGTGTGGTGTTCAGGGATTGGTTGGGAGATTTATGTGTGGTGTTCAGGGATTGGTTGGGAGATTTATGTGTGGTGTTCAGGGATTGGTTGGTGAGATTTATGTGTGGTGTTCAGGGATTGGATGGTGAGATTTATGTGTGGTGTTCAGGGTTTGGATGGTGAGATTTATGTGTGGTGTTCAGGGATTGGTTGGTGAGATTTATGTGTGGTGTTCAGGGATTGGTTGGGAGATTTATGTGTGGTGTTCAGGGATTGGTTGGGAGATTTATGTGTGGTGTTCAGGGATTGGTTGGGAGATTTATGTGTGGTGTTCAAGGATTGGATGGTGAGATTTATGTGTGGTGTTCAGGGATTGGTTGGGAGATTTATGTGTGGTGTTCAGGGATTGGTTGGGAGATTTATGTGTGGTGTTCAGGGATTGGATGGTGAGATTTATGTGTAGTGCTCAGGGATTGGATGGGAGATTTATGTGTGGTGTTCAGGGATTGGTTGGTGAGATTTATGTGTGGTGTTCAGGGATTGGATGGTGAGATTTATGTGTGGTGTTCAGGGATTGGTTGGGAGATTTATGTGTGGTGTTCAGGGATTGGATGGTGAGATTTATGTGTGGTGTTCAGGGATTGGTTGGTGAGATTTAAGTGTGGTGTTCAGGGATTGGATGGTGAGATTTATGTGTGGTGTTCAGGGATTGGTTGGGAGATTTATGTGTGGTGTTCAGGGATTGGTTGGGAGATTTATGTGTGGTGCTCAGGGATTGGTTGGTGAGATTTATGTGTGGTGTTCAGGGATTGGTTGGGAGATTTATGTGTGGTGTTCAGGGATTGGTTGGGAGATTTATGGGTGGTGTTCAGGGATTGGATGGTGAGATTTATGTGTGGTGTTCAGGGATTGGTTGGGAGATTTATGCGTGGTGCTCAGGGATTGGTTGGTGAGATTTATGTGTGGTGCTCAGGGATTGGTTGGGAGATTTATTTGTGGTGTTCAGGGATTGGATGGGAGATTTATGTGTGGTGTTCAGGGATTGGTTGGGAGATTTATGTGTGGTGTTCAGGGATTGGATGATGAGATTTATGTGTGGTGTTCAGGGATTGGTTGGGGAGATTTATGTGTGGTGTTCAGGGATTGGTTGGGAGATTTATGTGTGGTGTTCAGGGATTGGTTGGTGAGATTTATGTGTGGTGCTCAGGGATTGGTTGGTGAGATTTATGTGTGGTGTTCAGGGATTGGATGGTGAGATTTATGTGTGGTGTTCAGGAATTGGATGGTGAGATTTATGTGTGGTGTTCAGGGATTTGGATGGGAGATTTATGTGTGGTGTTCAGGGATTGGTTGGGAGATTTATGTGTGGTGTTCAGGGATTGGATGATGAGATTTATGTGTGGTGTTCAGGGATTGGTTGGGGAGATGTATGTGTGGTGTTCAGGGATTGGTTGGGAGATTTATGTGTGGTGTTCAGGGATTGGATGGGAGAATTATGTGTGGTGTTCAGGGATTGGATGGTGAGATTTATGTGTGGTGTTCAGGGATTGGATGGTGAGATTTATGTGTGGTGTTCAGGGATTGGTTGGGGAGATTTATGTGTGGTGTTCAGGGATTGGTTGGTGAGATTTATGTGTGGTGTTCAGGGATTGGATGGTGAGATTATGTGTGGTGTTCAGGGATTGGATGGTGAGATTTATGTGTGGTGTTCAGGGATTGGTTGGGGAGATTTATGTGTGGTGTTCAGGGATTGGTTGGGAGATTTATGTGTGGTGTTCAGGGATTGGTTGGTGAGATTTATGTGTGGTGCTCAGGGATTGGTTGGGAGATTTATGTGTGGTGTTTAGGGATTGGATGGGAGATTTATGTGTGGTGTTCAGGGATTGGATGGGAGATTTATGTGTGGTGTTCAGGGATTGGATGGTGAGATTTATGTGTGGTGTTCAGGGATTGGATGGGAGATAATTATGTGGTGTTGTTCAGGGATTGGTTGGGAGATTTATGTGTGGTGTTCAGGGATTGGATGGGAGATTTATGTGGGTGTTCAGGGTGTTGGTGGAGATTTATGTGTGGTGTTCAGGGATTGGTTGGTGAGATTTATGTGTGGTGTTCAGGGATTGGATGGTGAGATTTATGTGTGGTGCTCAGGGATTGGATGGTGAGATTTATGTGTGGTGTTCAGGGATTGGTTGGGAGATTTATGTGTGGTGTTCAGGGATTGGATGGGAGATTTATGTGTGGTGTTCAGGGATTGGATGGGAGATTTATGTGTGGTGTTCAGGGATTGGATGGGAGATTTATGTGTGGTGTTCAGGGATTGGTTGGATGATTTATGTGTGGTGTTCAGGGATTGGTTGGGAGATTTATGTGTGGTGTTCAGGGATTGGTTGGGAGATTTATGTGTGGTGTTCAGGGATTGGATGGGAGATTTATGTGTGGTGTTCAGGGATTGGTTGGGAGATTTATGTGTGGTGTTCAGGGATTGGATGGTGAGATTTATGTGTGGTGTTCAGGGATTGGATGGGAGATTTATGTGTGGTGTTCAGGGATTGGATGGTGAGATTTATGTGTGGTGTTCAGGGATTGGTTGGGAGATTTATGTGTGGTGTTCAGGGATTGGTTGGTGAGATTTATGTGTGGTGTTCAGGGATTGGTTGGTGAGATTTATGTGTGGTGTTCAGGGATTGGATGGTGAGATTTATGTGTGGTGTTCAGGGATTGGATGGTGAGATTTATGTGTGGTGCTCAGGGATTGGTTGGGAGATTTATGTGTGGTGTTCAGGGATTGGTTGGTGAGATTTATGTGTGGTGTTCAGGGATTGGATGGTGAGATTTATGTGTGGTGTTCAGGGATTGGTTGGGAGATTTATGTGTGGTGTTCAGGGATTGGTTGGGGAGATTTATGTGTGGTGTTCAGGGATTGGTTGGGAGGATTTATGTGTGGTTCAGGGATTGGATGGTGAGATTTATGTGGTGTTCAGGGATTGGTTGGGAGATTTATGTGTGGTGTTCAGGGATTGGATGGTGAGATTTATGTGTGGTGTTCAGGGATTGGTTGGGAGATTTATGTGTGGTGTTCAGGGATTGGATGGTGAGATTTATGTGTGGTGTTCAGGGATTGGATGGGAGATTTATGTGTGGTGTTGTGGTGTTGGGTTTGTTGGTGAGATTTATGTGTGGGTTTTCAGGGATTGGATGGTGAGATTTATGTGTGGTGCTCAGGGATTGGATGGTGAGATTTATGTGTGGTGTTCAGGGATTGGGTTGGGATTTGTGGTGGTTCAGGGATTGGATGGGAGATTTATGTGTGGTGTTCAGGATTGGATGGGAGATTTATTGTGGTGGTGTTCAGGGATTGGTTGGATGATTTATGTGTGGTGTTCAGGGATTGGTTGGGAGATTTATGTGTGGTGTTCAGGGATGGTTGGGAGATTTGTGTGTGGTGTTCAGGGATTGGATGGGAGATTTATGTGTGGTGTTCAGGGATTGGTTGGGAGATTTATGTGTGGTGTTCAGGGATTGGATGGTGAGATTTATGTGTGGTGTTCAGGGATTGGATGGGAGATTTATGTGTGGTGTTCAGGGATTGGATGGTGAGATTTATGTGTGGTGTTCAGGGATTGGTTGGGAGATTTATGTGTGGTGTTCAGGGATTGGTTGGTGAGATTTATGTGTGGTGTTCAGGGATTGGTTGGTGAGATTTATGTGTGGTGTTCAGGGATTGGATGGTGAGATTTATGTGTGGTGTTCAGGGATTGGATGGTGAGATTTATGTGTGGTGCTCAGGGATTGGTTGGGAGATTTATGTGTGGTGTTCAGGGATTGGTTGGTGAGATTTATGTGTGGTGTTCAGGGATTGGATGGTGAGTTATTTATGTGTGGTGTCAGGGATTGGTTGGGAGATTTATGTGTGGTGTTCAGGGATTGGTTGGGGAGATTTATGTGTGGTGTTCAGGGATTGGATGGTGAGATTTATGTGTGGTGTTCAGGGATTGGTTGGGAGATTTATGTGTGGTGTTCAGGGATTGGATGGTGAGATTTATGTGTGGTGTTCAGGGATTGGTTGGGAGATTTATGTGTGGTGTTCAGGGATTGGTTGGGGAGATTTATGTGTGGTGTTCAGGGATTGGATGTGAGATTTATGTGTGGTGTTCAGGGATTGGTTGGGAGATTTATGTGTGGTGTTCAGGGATTGGTTGGTGAGATTTATGTGTGGTGTTCAGGGATTGGATGGTGAGATTTATGTGTGGTGTTCAGGGATTGGTTGGGAGATTTATGTGTGGTGTTCAGGGATTGGATGGTGAGATTTATGTGTGGTGTTCAGGGATTGGATGGGAGATTTATGTGTGGTGTTCAGGGATTGGATGGTGAGATTTATGTGTGGTGTTCAGGGATTGGTTGGGAGATTTATGTGTGGTGTTCAGGGATTGGATGGTGAGATTTATGTGTGGTGTTCAGGGATTGGTTGGGAGATTTACGTGTGGTGTTCAGGGATTGGATGGGAGATTTATGTGTGGTGTTCAGGGATTGGATGGTGAGATTTATGTGTGGTGTTCAGGGATTGGATGGGAGATTTATGTGTGGTGTTCAGGGATTGGATGGTGAGATTTATGTGTGGTGTTCAGGGATTGGTTGGGAGATTTATGTGTGGTGTTCAGGGATTGGATGGTGAGATTTATGTGTGGTGTTCAGGGATTGGTTGGGAGATTTATGTGTGGTGTTCAGGGATTGGATGGTGAGATTTATGTGTGGTGTTCAGGGATTGGATGGGAGATTTTGTGTGGTGTTCAGTAGGGATTGGTGGGAGATTTATGTGTGGTGTTCAGGGTTTGGGGTTGGTGATGTGTGTTGGTTTCAGGGATTGGATGGGAGATTTATGTGTGGTGTTCAGGGATTGGATGGGAGATTTATGTGTGGTGTTCAGGGATTGGATGGGAGATTTATGTGGTTTGGATGGAATTCTCCGTCTCTCAGGCGGTTTTCTGGTTGGACTTGGACCCAGGAAGTGTCAGGTGACACCGGCAGCAGTAATTCCAGAAGGACGGGGCGGGGGAGGGGATGTCGCTGTCATTGTGTGTGGCGGGGATTCTCCTGATTCCTATTCTCACCTTTTTGGCTGCAACTTTCCTCAGAAGTTCAAAAGCCAAATATCCTCCCGGAATCGCCGATCCGGCAGAACTTCGGAGAATTCACACCGTCTCCACCGGACTCGTCATTCTGGTGAGTTCAGGTCTGACACCAAAAAGCCGGCACTTCCGGTGATTATTATTGTTGTGTGATTGGAGGTGAGATAATCAATTATAAAAGTGCGGGGGAGGGGAGGGGGGGGAATACTAAATTCTGGATTATTCTCCGGAGTACAAATCCCGACATTTACAGTGAATCCCAATCTGACCCCGTTCTGTGATATACATTCACTTTATATGACCGACATTCTACCCCTTATTACCCCTTATTTCCCCCTGTACCCCTATTACCCCGTATTTCCCCTGTACCCCTTATTTCCCCTGTACCCCTATTACCCCTTATTTCCCCTGTACCCCTATTACCCTTTATTACCCCTTATTTCCCCTGTACCCCTTATTTCCCCTGTACCCCTATTACCCCTTATTATCCCTTATTTCCCCTGTACCCCTATTACCCCTTATTACCCCTTATTTCCCCTGTACCCCTTATTACCCCTTATTTCCCCTGTACCCCTTATTACCCCTTATTATCCCCTATTTCCCCCTGTACCCCTATTACCCCTTATTTCCCCTGTACCCCTTATTTCCCCTGTACCCCTATTACCCTTTATTACCCCTTATTTCCCCTGTACCCCTTATTTCCCCTGTACCCCTTATTTCCCTTGTACCCATATTACCCCTTATTACCCCTTATTATCCCTTATTTCCCCCTGTACCCCTATTCCCCCTTATTTCCCCTGTACCCCTATTATCCCTTATTTCCCCTGTACCCCTTATTACCCTTGTACCCCTATTACCCCTTATTATCCCTTATTTCCCCTGTATCCCTTATTACCCCTGTACCCCTTATTACCCCTGTACCCCCTATTACCCCTTATTATCCGTTAGTACCCCTTATTATCCCTTATTTCCCCTGTACCCCTTATTACCCCTATTACCCCTTATTTCCCCTGTACTCCTTATTACCCCTGTACCCCTATTACCCCTTATTTCCCCTGTACCTCTTATTACCCCTGTACCCCTTATTACCCCTTATTATCCCTTATTACCCCTGTACCCCTTATTACCCCTGTACCCCCTATTTCCCATTATTACCCCTGTACCCCTTATTAACCCCGTACTCCTTATTACCGCTGTACCCCTTATTGCCCATTATTTCCCCTGTATCCCTTTTTAACCCTGTACCCCTTATTACCTATTATTACCCCCTTATTGCCCATTATTACCCCTGTACCTCTTATTAACCCTGTACCCCTTATTACTCCTGTACCCCTTATTGCCCCTTATTACCCCAGTACTCCTTAAAGCCAAACTGTGTCTGTGGCTGCAATACTCACCTTCAGTAGGAGCCGCTCCCTGTAGTTCCTCTTCTTGGCCACAAGATTTTCATCATCTCTCACATCAGAAGACGGGGGACTCCCCTGTGAAGTGGGGTGCCATTGGCCCGCAGAGGGCAGATCGCTGAGACCAGAGTCGGGTATTAAGGGCAATAGGAGAAGTGGGGCCCCGTCCTGGCTGTGATATATTGTAGGTGTGCGGATCACAAACATAGATGTGAGAGATGATGAAAATCTTGTGGCCAAGAAGAGGTACTGCAGGGGGCGGCTCCTAGTGAAGGTGAGTCTTGCAGCCTCAGCCACAGTTGGGCTTTAAGGAGTACTGGGGTAATAAGGGGCAATAAGGGGTACAGGAGTAAAATTATATATCACAGAAGAGAGGGAGAAAATATAATTCACCCCACCCCCCCATCTATACTACTGATGTGATTGGAGGAATCTCCACTGTATTCAGCACCCCCAGACACTGACTGCTTGTGATTGGACGATACAGAGAACACACAGAATGATGCATCTGATTGGACACTGTCAGTGTTCAGCTCATTCGATATTTACATTGATGTTTGTCCAGCTGGGTGCTGCTTGCAGGAGGTGGAATTCAGCAGGAATTGGGCGTCTTTGGGGGGCACTTAGACTATTGAAGCCGCGGGATCATCATGACAGCCGGCTGGAAGCCTCTCCTCATTACAGATTAGACTTTTCCCAGAATTCTGTTCTCTGTGTCTGGAATAGGGGGAGACGTTGGAGAGACTCGGGATCGGCAGCCAGGTGGCGCTCCTCCGTTTTGTGGTCGGGCTGAGAAGACGGCGGCCGGCAGAGGATCCGGAACTCGCGGTGAAGGACTCAGAGTTTGAAGGCGTTCCGGTGAGACTCTACCAACCCAGAGCGCCCTCTGCCCGGCACAGGAGAGGCATCCTCTTCTTCCATGGAGGGGGATTCGTATTGGGGAGTATTGGTGAGAAGAGACTTATAATGATACTAAGGTCCAACCCCAGCCGAACCCTCAACCCTTCCTAAAGCCGAACCCTTCCTAAAACCGAACCCTCAACCCTTCCTAAAGCCGAACCCTCAACCCTTCCTAAAGCCGAACCCTTCCTAAAACCGAACCCTTCAACCCTTCCTAAAGCCAAACCCTTCAATCCTTCCTAAAACCGAACCCTTCAACCCTTCCTAAAGCCAAACCCTTCAATCCTTCCTAAAGCCGAACCCTCAACCCTTCCTAAAACCGAACCCTCAACCCTTCCTAAAACCGAACCCTCTACCCTTCCTAAAGCCGAACCCTTCCTAAAACCGAACCCTCAACCCTTCCTAAAACCGAACCCTCAACCCTTCCTAAAACCGAACCCTCTACCCTTCCTAAAGCCGAACCCTTCCTAAAACCGAACCCTCTACCCTTCCTAAAGCCGAACCCTTCCTAAAACCGAACTCTCAACCCTTCCTAAAACCGAACCCTCAACCCTTCCTAAAGCCGAACCCTCAACCCTTCCTAAAATCCGAACCCTTCCTAAAGCCGAACCCTTCCTAAAACCGAACCCTCAACCCTTCCTAAAACCGAACCCTTCCTAAAAACCGAACCCTTCCTAAAATCCGAACTCTTCCTAAAGCCGAACCCTTCCTAAAACCGAACCCTCAACCCTTCCTAAAACCGAACCCTTCCTAAAACCGAACCCTTCCAAAAGCCGAACCCTTCCTAAAGCCGAACCCTTCCTAAAACCGAACCCTCAACCCTTCCTAAAACCGAACCCTTCCTAAAGCCGAACCCTTCCTAAAACCGAACCCTCAACCCTTCCTAAAACCGAACCCTTCCTAAAACCCGAACCCTTCCTAAAGCCGAACCCTTCCTAAAGCCGAACCCTTCCTAAAGCCGAACCCTTCCTAAAACCGAACCCTTCCTAAAACCCGAACCCTTCCTAAAGCCGAACCCTTCCTAAAACCAAACCCTTCCTAAAGCCGAACCCTTCCTAAAACCGAACCCTTCCTAAAACCGAACCCTTCAACCCTTCCTAAAACCGAACCCTTCCAAAAGCCGAACCCTTCCTAAAGCTGAACCCTTCCTAAAACCGAACCCTTCCTAAAACCGAACCCTTCCTAAAACCCGAACCCTTCCTAAAGCCGAACCCTTCCTAAAACCGAACCCTTCAACCCTTCCTAAAACCGAACCCTTCAACCCTTCCTAAAACCGAACCCTTCCTAAAACCGAACCCTTCCTAAAAACCGAACCCTTCAACCCTTCCTAAAACCGAACCCTTCCTAAAACCGAACCCTTCCTAAAGCCGAACCCTTCCTAAAACCGAACCCTTCAACCCTTCCTAAAACAGAACCCTTCCTAAAACCGAACCCTTCCTAAAACCGAACCCTTCAACCCTTCCTAAAACCGAACCCTTCCTAAAACCGAACCTTTCAACCCTTCCTAAAACCGAACCCTTCCTAAAACCGAACCCTTCAACCCTTCCTAACGCGGAACCCTTCCTAAAACCGATCACTTCAACCCTTCCTAAAACCGAACCCTTCAACCCTTCCTAACGCCGAACCCTTCCTAAAACCGATCACTTCAACCCTTCCTAAAACCTAACCCTTGACCCTTCCTAAAGCCAAACCCTTCCTAAAACCGAACCCTTCAACCCTTCCTAAAACCAAACCCTTCCTAAAACCGAACCCTTCCTAAAGCCAAACCCTTCCTAAAACCGAACCCTTCCTAAAACCGAACCCTTCCTAAAACCGAACCCTTCAACTCTTCCTAAAGCAAAACCCTTCCTAAAACCAAACCCTTTAACCCTTCCTAAAGCCGAACCCATCCTAAAACCGAACCCTTCAACCCTTCCTAAAACCGAACCCTTCAACCCTTCCTAACGCCGAACCCTTCCTAAAACCGATCACTTCAACCCTTCCTAAAACCTAACCCTTGACCCTTCCTAAAGCCAAACCCTTCCTAAAACCGAACCCTTCAACCCTTGCTAAAACCAAACCCTTCCTAAAACCAAACCCTTCCTAAAGCCAAACCCTTCCTAAAACCGAACCCTTCAACTCTTCCTAAAGCAAAACCCTTCCTAAAACCAAACCCTTTAACCCTTCCTAAAGCCGAACCCATCCTAAAACCGAACCCTTCAACCCTTCCTAAAACCGAACCCTTCAACCCTTCCTAAAACCGATCACTTCAACCCTTCCTAAAACCGAACCCTTAACCCTTCCTAAAGCCAAACCCTTCCTAAAACCAAACTCTTCAACCCTTTCTAAAACCAAACCCTTCCTAAAGCCGAACCTTTCCTGAAACCAAACCCTTCCTAAAACCGAACCCTTTAACCCTTCCTAAAACCAAACCCTTCAACCCTTGCTAAAACCGAACCCTTGCTAAAACCGAACCCTTCCTTAAGCCGAACCCTTCCTTAAGCCGAACCCTTCCTAAAACCAAACCCTTCCTAAAGCCGAAACCCTTCCTAAAGCCGAAACCCTTCCTAAAGCCGAAACCCTTCCTAAAGCCGAAACCCTTGCTAAAACCGAACCCTTCCTCAAGCCGAAACCTTCCTCAAGCCGAAACCTTCCTCAAACCGAAACCTTCCTCAAGCCTAAACCTTCCTCGAGCCGAACCCTTCCTCGAGCCGAACCCTTCCTCGAGCCGAACCCTTCCTAAAGCCAAACCCTTCCTAAAACCGAACCCTTCGTAAAACTAAACCCTTCCTCAAGCCGAAACCTTCCTGGAGCCAAACCCTTCCTAATACCAAACCCTTCCTAAAACCAAAATATTCCTAAAGCCAAAATCTTCCTCAAGCCAAACCCTTCCTAAAACCGAACCTTTCCTAAAACCGAACTTTTCCTAAAACCAAACCCTTTCTCAAGCCAAACTCTTTTTCAAGCCAAACCCTTCCTCAAGCCAAACCCCTTCTCAAGCCAAACCCTTCCTCAAGCCAAACCCTTCCTGACATGGGGCCTTAAACAGACAACCTGACACTGGGCCCCATACAGACAATGCTTCAGTTATGAATGAACACAGTGAGTGATCAGTAAAGATCATTCATTGTGTTTGTTCAGGAAAGGAAGGGGCTGGTAAATAGGATATATTTACCTAACACTTCCCCCACTCTCAATCTTGAAGGATCATATTGTGTGCTTGCAGATGCCAGTGGGAAGAAGAGGAGGGAAGCCAGCAGCATTGCGGGGGTAGGAGTTATTGGAACCGATCTCCTGTATGGCTCTCTCTGCAGCATCTGAAATCCAACGGGAGGTAGAGAAGAAAAAGCCAGCTTTCAGCTGCTGCAGAGAGAGCCATACAGGAGATATGTTTCAGTCAGTGCCCCCCCCCCCACCGCTGCACCGATTGCCCACATCCGTTTTCCTCTGCTGGCCCAGGCCCTATACAGGAGGATTGGTGGTACCCCCCTTATCTACAGCCCTGGATCCATAAATAAAGACACAGGCCCAGATTCACAGAGATGGGTGCACAATTACGCCGGCGTAGCGCACACACAGGACTCTACGCCGGCGCAGCATTCGGCAAGCCATTGCTCACCAAGATGCGCCAGTGTAGTGTATTTTCAAAGGCGCAGGCCAGCGTAAGTGGAAGTGGGCGTGACCCCATGCAAATGGGGCGTGACCCCATGCAAATGATGGGCCGAGTGCCAGACATGTACATATAACGAACTGCGCATGCGCGGCGCATGCTCACAACCACGTCAGAACAACCGCCGGATCACTGTGTATGCCGTTAACGTAACCTACACCCAGCCAGACCCAGGTCCATAAAATACGCCGGCTTGTGTTCCCTGGTGCAGACCTGAGCATGTCTGTTGCTGAGTTACACCTCCTTTATGGGGAATAACTTTACGCCGGACGTACAACTTTTGCGCACCGTGCGTAGGCTGTGTCGGGCGGACGTACGTTCGTTAATCGCCGTATTTACCTCATTTGCATGTTTGAATGGCTAATCAATGGGAGCGGCAACATGCACCCAGCCTAAATGTACGCCCACCCTACGCCGGCGTAAGCAAGTAACGTCGGCGGGGTGTAGTGTGGTTTAAGGCGTATCTCTGTTTGTGGGTCTGGCGCACAGATACGACGGCGCACATTTGCACTTACATTGGCGTAACTTGCTATACATCAGCGTAAGTGCTTTGTGAACCCGGGCCACAGTTCCTGCGAAAACATTTTTTTTTTCCTCCGGCTCCATCTTGTGGTCAAATCTGATATTGCAGGCAAAACAACGTAATGAATATCATGCTGGATGCAGAGCGCCCCTCATAGGCCGTCCATCCCTCTGCTGTGTGTTCAGTTTGCTGTTCACCTTTAATTGGATTTTTGTTCTCTTGTCAGAGAGTTATGACAGCTTCTGCCGGTGCCTGGCGAAGGCGTCCGGAGCCGTTCTGGTGTCAGTTGGGTAAGTAGACGTTCAATAATATGTAGAGAATATGGAAGGACTTATTTTGTGGCTTCAGGTGGTCTTTGTTCCCAGAGGAAGACCTGAGCTCCTCGCAGCACTCCAAACCCCACCCCCGACACACAAATATCTTTGGCCTTGACATTTGGGGGGTCGTCCCACTGGGGTCAGCTGGAGGCAGAATCACCAATCTACTATAAAATGAGGAGGAGGAGGTCTATGGAGGAAGCTGGGGTCGGGGCAGGAGTAGGAGGAGGTCTATGGAGGAAGCCGGGGTCGGGGCAGGAGGAGGAGGAGGTCTATGGAGGAAGCCGGGGTCAGGGCAGGAGGAGGAGGAGGTCTATGGAGGAAGCCGGGGTCGGGGCAGGAGGAGGAGGAGGTCTATGGAGGAAGCTGGGGTCGGGGCAGGAGGAGGAGGTCTATGGAGGAAGCCGGGGTCTGGGCAGTAGAAGGAGGAGGAGGAGGTCTATGGAGGAAGCCGGGGTTGGGGCAGGAGGAGGAGGTCTATGGAGGAAGCAGGGGTCGGGACAGGAGGAGGAGGAGGAGGTCTATGGAGGAAGCCGGGTCAGGGCAGGAGGAGGAGGAGGTCTATGGAGGAAGCCGGGGTCAGGGCAGGAGGAGGAGGAGGTCTATGGAGGAAGCCGGGGTCAGGGCAGGAGGAGGAGGAGGTCTATGGAGGAAGCCGGGGTCGGGGCAGGAGGAGCTCTATGGAGGAAGCCGGGTCGGGGCAGGAGGAGGAGGAGGTCTATGGAGGAAGCCGGGGTCGGGGCAGGAGGAGGTCTATGGAGGAAGCCGGGTCGGGGCAGGAGGAGGAGTAGGTCTATGGAGGGAGCCGGGGTTGGGGCAGGAGGAGGTCTATGGAGGAAGCCGGGGTCAGGGCAGGAGGAGGAGGAGGTCTATGGAGGAAGCCGGGGTTGGGGCAGGAGGAGGTCTATGGAGGAAGCCGGGTCGGGGCAGGAGGAGGAGTAGGTCTATGGAGGAAGCCGGGGTTGGGGCAGGAGGAGGAGGAGGTCTATGGAGGAAGCCGGGTCGGGGCAGGAGGAGGAGGAGGTCTATGGAGGAAGCCGGGTCGGGGCAGGAGGAGGTCTATGGAGGAAGCCGGGGTCAGGGCAGGAGGAGGAGTAGGTCTATGGAGGAAGCCGGGGTTGGGGCAGGAGGAGGAGGAGGTCTATGGAGGAAGCCGGGTCGGGGCAGGAGGAGGAGGAGGTCTATGGAGGAAGCCGGGTCGGGGCAGGAGGAGGTCTATGGAGGAAGCCGGGGTCAGGGCAGGAGGAGGAGGAGGTCTATGGAGGAAGCCAGGGTCGGGGCAGGAGGAGGTCTATGGAGGAAGCCGGGTCGGGGCAGGAGGAGGAGTAGGTCTATGGAGGAAGCCGGGGTTGGGGCAGGAGGAGGTCTATGGAGGAAGCCGGGGTCGGGGCAGGAGGAGGAGGAGGTCTATGGAGGAAGCCGGGGTTGGGGCAGGAGGAGGTCTATGGAGGAAGCCGGGGTCGGGGCAGGAGGAGGAGGAGGTCTATGGAGGAAGCCGGGGTCGGGGCAGGAGGAGGAGGAGGTCTATGGAGGAAGCCGGGGTCGGGGCAGGAGGAGGAGGAGGTCTATGGAGGAAGCCGGGGTCGGGGCAGGAGGAGGAGGAGGTCTATGGAGGAAGCCGGGTAGGGGCAGGAGGAGGAGTAGGTCTATGGAGGAAGCCGGGGTCGGGGCAGGAGGAGGTCTATGGAGGAAGCCGGGTCGGGGCAGGAGGAGGAGGAGGTCTATGGAGGAAGCCGGGGTCAGGGCAGGAGGAGGAGGAGGTCTATGGAGGAAGCCGGGGTCGGGGCAGGAGGAGGAGGAGGTCTATGGAGGAAGCCGGGGTCGGGGCAGAAGGAGGAGGAGGTCTATGGAGGAAGCCGGGGTCAGGGCAGGAGGAGAAGGAGGTCTATTGAGGAAGCCGGGGTCGGGGCAGGAGAAGGAGGAGGTCTATGGAGGAAGCCGGGGTCGGGGCAGGAGGAGGAGGAGGTCTATGGAGGAAGCCGGGGTCGGGGCAGGAGGAGGAGGAGGTCTATGGAGGAAGCCGGGGTCGGGGCAGGAGGAGGAGGAGGTCTATGGAGGAAGCCGGGGTCAGGGCAGGAGGAGGAGGAGGTCTATAGAGGAAGCTGGGTCGGGGCAGGAGGAGGAGTAGGTCTATGGAGGAAGCCGGGGTTGGGGCAGGAGGAGGAGGAGGTCTATGGAGGAAGCCGGGGTTGGGGCAGGAGGAGGAGGAGGTCTATGGAGGAAGACGGGGTCGGGGCAGGAGGAGGAGGTCTATGGAGGAAGCCGGGTTCGGGGCAGGAGGAGGAGGAGGTCTATGGAGGAAGCCGGGTTGGGGCAGAAGGAGGAGGAGGTCTATGGAGGAAGCCGGGTCAGGGCAGGAGGAGAAGGAGGTCTATTGAGGAAGCCGGGTTGGGGCAGGAGAAGGAGGAGGTCTATGGAGGAAGCCGGGTCGGGGCAGGAGGAGGAGGAGGTCTATGGAGGAAGCCGGGGTCGGGGCAGGAGGAGGAGGAGGTCTATGGAGGAAGCCGGGGTCGGGGCAGAAGGAGGAGGAGGTCTATGGAGGAAGCCGGGGTCAGGGCAGGAGGAGGAGGAGGTCTATAGAGGAAGCCGGGTCGGGGCAGGAGGAGGAGTCGGTCTATGGAGGAAGCCGGGGTTGGGGCAGGAGGAGGAGGAGGTCTATGGAGGAAGCCGGGGTTGGGGCAGGAGGAGGTCTATGGAGGAAGCCGGGGTTGGGGCAGAAGGAGGAGGAGGTCTATGGAGGAAGCCGGGGTCAGGGCAGGAGGAGAAGGAGGTCTATTGAGGAAGCCGGGGTCGGGGCAGGAGAAGGAGGAGGTCTATGGAGGAAGCCGGGGTTGGGGCAGGAGGAGGAGGAGGTCTATGGAGGAAGACGGGGTCGGGGCAGGAGGAGGAGGAGGTCTATGGAGGAAGCCGGGTTCGGGGCAGGAGGAGGAGGAGGTCTATGGAGGAAGCCGGGGTTGGGGCAGAAGGAGGAGGAGGTCTATGGAGGAAGCCGGGGTCTGGGCAGGAGGAGAAGGAGGTCTATTGAGGAAGCCGGGGTTGGGGCAGGAGAGGAGGAGGAGGTCTATGGAGGAAGCCGGGGTCGGGGCAGGAGGAGGAGGAGGTCTATGGAGGAAGCCGGGGTCGGGGCAGGAGGAGGAGGAGGTCTATGGAGGAAGCCGGGGTCGGGGCAGAAGGAGGAGGAGGTCTATGGAGGAAGCCGGGGTCAGGGCAGGAGGAGGAGGAGGTCTATAGAGGAAGCCGGGGTCGGGGCAGGAGGAGGAGTCGGTCTATGGAGGAAGCCGGGTTCGGGCAGGAGGAGGAGGTCTATGGAGGAAGCCGGGTTGGGGCAGAAGAGGAGGAGGTCTATGGAGGAAGCCGGGGTTGGGGCAGAAGGAGGAGGAGGTCTATGGAGGAAGCCGGGGTCAGGGCAGGAGGAGAAGGAGGTCTATTGAGGAAGCCGGGGTCGGGGCAGGAGAAGGAGGAGGTCTATGGAGGAAGCCGGGGTCGGGGCAGGAGGAGGAGGAGGTCTATGGAGGAAGCCGGGGTCGGGGCAGGAGGAGGAGGAGGTCTATGGAGGAAGCTGGGGTCGGGGCAGGAGGAGGAGGTCTATGGAGGAAGCCGGGGTCTGGGCAGTAGAAGGAGGAGGAGGAGGTCTATGGAGGAAGCCGGGGTTGGGGCAGGAGGAGGAGGTCTATGGAGGAAGCAGGGGTCGGGACAGGAGGAGGAGGAGGAGGTCTATGGAGGAAGCCGGGTCAGGGCAGGAGGAGGTCTATGGAGGAAGCCGGGGTCAGGGCAGGAGGAGGTCTATGGAGGAAGCCGGGGTCAGGGCAGGAGGAGGAGGAGGTCTATGGAGGAAGCCGGGGTCAGGGCAGGAGGAGGCTCTATGGAGGAAGCCGGGGTCGGGCAGGAGGAGGAGGAGGTCTATGGAGGAAGCCGGGGTCGGGGCAGGAGGAGGTCTATGGAGGAAGCCGGGTCGGGGCAGGAGGAGGAGTAGGTCTATGGAGGGAGCCGGGGTTGGGGCAGGAGGAGGAGGAGGTCTATGGAGGAAGCCGGGGTCAGGGCAGGAGGAGGAGGAGGTCTATGGAGGAAGCCGGGGTTGGGGCAGGAGGAGGTCTATGGAGGAAGCCGGGTCGGGGCAGGAGGAGGAGTAGGTCTATGGAGGAAGCCGGGGTTGGGGCAGGAGGAGGAGGAGGTCTATGGAGGAAGCCGGGTCGGGGCAGGAGGAGGAGGAGGTCTATGGAGGAAGCCGGGGTCGGGGCAGGAGGAGGTCTATGGAGGAAGCCGGGGTCAGGGCAGGAGGAGGAGGAGGTCTATGGAGGAAGCCAGGGTCGGGGCAGGAGGAGGTCTATGGAGGAAGCCGGGTCGGGGCAGGAGGAGGAGGAGGAGGTCTATGGAGGAAGCCGGGGTTGGGGCAGAGGAGGAGGAGGTCTATGGAGGAAGCCGGGGTTGGGGCAGGAGGAGGTCTATGGAGGAAGCCGGGGTCAGGGCAGGAGGAGGAGGAGGTCTATGGAGGAAGCCAGGGTCGGGGCAGGGAGGTCTTGGGGCAGGAGGAGGAGGTCTATGGAGGAAGCCGGGGTGGGCAGGGAGGTCTATGAGGAAGGAGGGGAGGAGGAGGTCTATGGAGGAAGCCGGGGTCAGGGCAGGAGGAGGAGGAGGAGTCTATGGAGGAAGCCGGGGTCGGGGCAGGAGGAGGAGGAGGTCTATGGAGGAAGCCGGGGTCGGGGCAGGAGGAGGAGGAGGTCTATGGAGGAAGCCGGGGTCGGGGCAGGAGGAGGAGGAGGTCTATGGAGGAAGCCGGGGTCGGGGCAGGAGGAGGTCTATGGAGGAAGCCGGGGTCGGGGCAGGAGGAGGAGGAGGTCTATGGAGGAAGCCGGGGTCAGGGCAGGAGGAGGAGGAGGTCTATGGAGGAAGCCGGGGTCGGGGCAGGAGGAGGAGGAGGAGGTCTATGGAGGAAGCCGGGGTCAGGGCAGGAGGAGGAGGAGGTCTATGGAGGAAGCCGGGGTCGGGGCAGAAGGAGGAGGAGGTCTATGGAGGAAGCCGGGGTCGGGGCAGAAGGAGGAGGAGGTCTATGGAGGAAGCCGGGGTCGGGGCAGGAGGAGGAGGAGGTCTATAGAGGAAGCCGGGTCGGGGCAGGAGGAGGAGTCGGTCTATGGAGGAAGCCGGGGTTGGGTCAGGAGGAGGAGGAGGTCTATGGAGGAAGCCGGGGTTGGGGCAGGAGGAGGTCTATGGAGGAAGCCGGGGTTGGGGCAGAAGGAGGAGGAGGTCTATGGAGGAAGCCGGGGTCAGGGCAGGAGGAGAAGGAGGTCTATTGAGGAAGCCGGGGTCGGGGCAGGAGAAGGAGGAGGTCTATGGAGGAAGCCGGGGTCGGGGCAGGAGGAGGAGGAGGTCTATGGAGGAAGCCGGGGTCGGGGCAGAAGGAGGAGGAGGAGGAGGTCTATGGAGGAAGCCGGGGTCAGGGCAGGAGGAGGAGGAGGTCTATAGAGGAAGCTGGGTCGGGGCAGGAGGAGGAGTAGGTCTATGGAGGAAGCCGGGGTTGGGGCAGGAGGAGGAGGAGGTCTATGGAGGAAGCCGGGGTTGGGGCAGGAGGAGGAGGAGGTCTATGGAGGAAGACGGGGTCGGGGCAGGAGGAGGAGGTCTATGGAGGAAGCCGGGTTCGGTGCAGGAGGAGGAGGAGGTCTATGGAGGAAGCCGGGGTTGGGGCAGAAGGAGGAGGAGGTCTATGGAGGAAGCCGGGGTCAGGGCAGGAGGAGAAGGAGGTCTATTGAGGAAGCCGGGGTTGGGGCAGGAGAAGGAGGAGGTCTATGGAGGAAGCCGGGGTCGGGGCAGGAGGAGGAGGAGGTCTATGGAGGAAGCCGGGGTCGGGGCAGGAGGAGGAGGAGGTCTATGGAGGAAGCCGGGGTCGGGGCAGAAGGAGGAGGAGGTCTATGGAGGAAGCCGGGGTCAGGGCAGGAGGAGGAGGAGGTCTATAGAGGAAGCCGGGTCGGGGCAGGAGGAGGAGTCGGTCTATGGAGGAAGCCGGGGTTGGGGCAGGAGTCGGTCTATGGAGGAAGCCGGGGTTGGGGCAGGAGGAGGAGGAGGTCTATGGAGGAAGCCGCGGTTGGGGCAGGAGGAGGAGGAGGTCTATGGAGGAAGCCGGGGTCGGGGCAGGAGGAGGAGGAGGTCTATGGAGGAAGCCGGGTTCGGGGCAGGAGGAGGAGGAGGTCTATGGAGGAAGCCGGGGGTTGGGGCAGGAGGAGGAGGAGGTCTATGGAGGAAGCCGGGGGTTGGGGCAGGAGGAGGAGGAGGTCTATGGAGGAAGCCGGGGTCGGGGCAGGATGAGTTCAGGCCAAGGCTAAAACAGGCTACAAGCAAAGCCAGGCAAACTGCAGGCCAGACGGCAGATCGTGTCGGGGGAAGGGGCGCCCTAACAGATCAATCACCCAACCAATAAGAGGTGCGAATTTCTGAAATAGCTCTTGAACGGTTCAGATGCAAATTTCAGGAAGCGGGCAGCCTCTTTAACAATAGCTGGTTGCTAAGGAGGGGGCTGAAAAGCCAGCCGCCACGTCCCTAACAACCGATGACTCATCATAAAATAAAATAATTCCGGATATAAAAAATGCAGAAAACAGCGTGGGGCCCCCAATCCGGAACCTCTGGTCTGATATGGATTTTGAGGGGGAACCCCAAGACAAAATGTAAAAAATAAATGGCGGGGGGAGGGGTCTCCCTCAAAATCCATACCTGACCCTTAACGAGCGAACACCCCCCACCTGTCCTGAACCAAACCAGGCCACATGCCCTCAACATGGGGGGGGGGTGCTTTGGGGTGGGGGGAGGGATTCTTCCCCAAAGGACCATGTTGAATGTTTTTTTTATAATTTTTTTAGTGAAGGAATTGCCCATAATTGTGTTTTTATTTATTTTTAACACTTTTTTGGTGAATGAATAGGGGTACCCCTACTCATTCACATGGGGAGGGGGGCAGGATCCGGGGCCCCTTTATTAAAGGTGACCTCCAGATTGTGATAAGTCAATCCCCCTCGGCCCCCCTAACTGTGCCAGGGTTGTGGGGAAGGGCCCCTTGTTCTCATCAACATGGGGACGAGGTGCTTTGGGTACCCCCCCCCATGTTGAGGGCACTTGGCCTGGTATGGTTCAGGAGGGGGTGGGGCATTCTTCTGAATCACAAAAGAGCCCCCCCAATGGATTTTTAGGGGAACCCCATGCCAAAATATATATCCCCCTTAAAATCCATGGGGGGGGGGGGGTTCTCATAAATATTCAAGGTCTGCCTCTTCCATATCACTACATTCTAGAACTTACTAGAAGGCAGGGAGAAGTAGTGGAGACCCAGAACAGACAGAACCAATCACACACCACTCCGCTGACTACAGAGGAGACAATAAGACTACTTTTCCAGACCCAACCCCCGGGGTTCCGCACTTCAGAGGAACATTCTGGGACTGTCACGGTGTAGAAAGATCTTCAGAGAAATGTCAATATCTGATATTTATTGATTGGTAGAGATCCTGAGAGCTCTTCCTGTAGACCAGCGCTGTCCATTATCGGTAACATCTATTGGTGTCTTTGTTGTAGGTACCGCTTGGCACCAGAACACCCGTTCCCCGCCGCTCTCCATGATTGCCTGGCGGCCACCACCCACTTCCTGAGGAGGGCGGAGCAGTACGGCGTGAACCCCTCTTCCATTGTCCTTTGTGGGGACAGCGCTGGGGGGAACCTCGCCGCCGGCGTCACCCAAGTTCTGGTCACCAGGACAGACGTTCCGAGACCTCGGGCACAGGTCCTGATCTACCCGTCTCTCCAGATGATTGACTACGACTTACCTTCATTCCAGCAAAACCGCGAGGTGCCCCCGTTACTCCTCGAGCGCACATAGTTCTTCAAACTCACCTACCTGGGCGTGGCCCTGTCCTTGTCAGAGGACCTCCTCCGAGGGGCCCACGTCCCTCCTGACCTGAGGAGGAAATTCTCCAAGTGGTTGGGTGCCGATAACGTCCCCGACGAGTTTAGGGTCAGAGGTTATGACCCCCAAGTGATTTCTGACTTTAACCCCGAGATCTATCAGAGGTTCAAACACGCCTTTGCCCCCGATTGTTCCCCGTTGTTGGCTGAGGACCCCGTCATCCGTCTGCTACCAAAAACTTACATTCTGACCTGCGAGTTCGATGTTCTCCGCGATGATGGAATTCTGTACAAGAAACGCCTGGAAGACAACGGAGTACCGGTCACCTGGCACCACCTGAAGGACGGATTCCATGGGATCGTCAGTTTCTTCGATCATCCGGCCTTCCAATCAGGGAAACGAGCCATGGACAATGTGGTGACCTTCATAAAAGAGGCCTAAAGGACGGCCCCAGTCCGTGTGGACCCCCGACCACCACTCAGACCATGACCATTAATATAGAGTGTCCCCTCCCCCCGACCACCACCCTGGACAATCCAGACCATGACCATTAATATAGAGTCCCCCCTCCCCCCCGACCACCACCCTGGACAATCCAGACCATGACCATTAATATAGAGTCCCCCCTCCCCCCCCGACCACCACCCTGGACAATCCAGACCATGACCATTAATATAGAGTCCCCCCTCCCCCCGCAACCACCACCCTGGACAATCCAGACCATGACCATTAATATAGAGTGTCCCCTCCCCCCGACCACCACCCTGGACAATCCAGACCATGACCATTAATATAGAGTCCCCCCTCCCCCCGCAACCACCACCCACTGGACAATGTGGTGACCTTCATAAAAGAGGCCTAAAGGACGGCCCCAGTCCGTGTGGACCCCCGACCACCACTCAGACCATGACCATTAATATAGAGTCCCCCCTCCCCCCCCGACCACCACCCTGGACAATCCAGACCATGATCATTAATATAGAGTCCCCCCCTCCCCCCGCAACCACCACCCACTGGACAATGTGGTGACCTTCATAAAAGAGTCCTAAAGGACGGCCCCAGTCCGTGTGGACCCCCGACCACCACTCAGACCATGACCATTAATATAGAGTGTCCCCTCCCCCCGACCACCACCCTGGACAATCCAGACCATGATCATTAATATAGAGTCCCCCCTCCCCCCGCAACCACCACCCACTGGACAATGTGGTGACCTTCATAAAAAGGCCTAAAGGACGCCCCCGGTCCGTGTGGACCCCCAACCATAACTATTAACCATTAATATAGAGTCCACCGGACCTTCCAAACCATAGCCATTAATATGAAGGTGCTCCCCTCCCCCCCGACCACCACCCACCGGACAATCCAGACCATGACCATTTATAAAGAGGTGCCACCACCCTGGACAATCTCAACTGGGTGCCCCCCCATGATCATTAATATAGAGTCCCCCCTCCGACCATCACATCACACACAGGACAATCCAAACCATAGCCATTAATATAGAGGTGCCCCCCTATGATCATTAATATAGAGGTGCCCCCCCATGATCATTAATATAGAGGTGCCCCCCCATGATCATTAATATAGAGTCCCCCCCCCCGACCATCACATCACACACTGGACAATCCAAACCATAGCCATTAATATGGAGGTGCCCCCCCCATGATCATTAATATGGAGTTGCCCCCCCCATGATCATTAATATAGAGGTGCCCCCCCATGATCATTAATATAGAGTCCCCCCCCCGACCATCACATCACACACTGGACAATCCAAACCATAGCCATTAATATGGAGGTGCCCCCCCCATGATCATTAATATGGAGTTGCCCCCCCCATGATCATTAATATGGAGTCGCCCCCCCCCCCCCCCATGGTTATAAAGTTGCCCCCCTTCATAACAATTGTCTTCAATGTCTCTGTATGATGGAGGATCACCGGGACCTTCACTGAACCCCGTCATTGGGGGGGGGGGGGTCACATACTTTTGGTCATACAGGTTGGTGTGATAATTTGGGGTATATTGTGTGTCATGAAACGATCACTTTGAAATAAACGATCGAATATTTGTTTTTGTTACTCTGTTTCCTTATTTGATAATAAATATTCAATCCTCTGCAGCACATGAGAGGAAGGCGTGGCCTACCAGGGCGGGGCTTGTTGATGAATTGTAGGCGTGTCTGTAATGTGGCCCCTCCTCTCCTCTGCACCAAGCCGAGGAGTGTCTGTCCTTCAGTGCCTGGAGGAGCTGTCCCAGCACGGCTCTGACAAAAACACGACTTTACTCAAAATAATCCTCAAATCCATAAAAATCTGCATAGCTCCTCCCATTCCCACCTCTTTATTGGTCAGTGAGGCCGCCTCTGGGGGGCGGGGTGGGACACATTTAAATGTTTGTCTATATCATTTCCAAACCAGAAAATTAACCCCTGTGACTGGTCGGGGGCTCTGCATACGCCACGCCCCCACAATAGGATGAACGTTTCCCAGCTCAGCGCCCAATTGCGCGGTCGTGCGACGCGGCACCCACATCCTTGTTTTTCCACTTATAGAGATTTCTTTTGGTGATATTTCATCTCCTCGGCGGTTTTTATCCCAATAAATGTTTATTGATCGGTTGTCACCTCTACAAACTGCGGGGAAGATTTATGGAAATGATTTTCAGCGGGACTGCGACATTGCGGCGGCCAGATCTGACACTAAGTGACACTTTTTGGGGACTAATACTGTCATCAGTACTACAAAATATGCACTGTCACTGTACGAATGACACTGGCAGGGAAGGGGTTAACAAAGGCAATCAAAGGGTTAAATGTTCTCTAGGAGGCGTTTCCTAACTGTGGGGGAGGGGCTCTGACTAGATGAAGGCAGAGATTCGTGTTCCCGCTGAGCTGCTGCTGCTAGAAGGGCGGTCTGCCTTGTTTACATTGGTGGACCTCCATTCTGCCTCTCTGCTGATTGGCTCCCGATATGTCCGATCAGGGTGGGAGCGCCCCAGACCCTGTGCACAAAATGACGTACAGGTTCCTGAATTCACGCAGGAGGGCCGCAGGACATGTACCCGGGGGTGGGGTGCTATGTACCCGGGGGCGGGCACTATGTACCCGGGATGGGGCACTATGTACCCAGGGGTGGGGCACTATGTATCCAGGGGTGGGGTGCTATGTACCTGGGGGTGGGGTGCTATGTACCCGGGGGTGGGGTGCTATGTACCCGGGGGTGGGGTGCTATGTACCCGGGATGGGGCACTATGTACCCGGGATGGGGCACTATGTACCCAGGGGTGGGGCACTATGTACCCAGGGGTGGGGTGCTATGTACCCAGGGGTGGGGTGCTATGTACCCGGGGCGGGTGCTATGTATCCAGGGGTGGGGTGCTATGTACCTGGGGGTGGGGTGCTATGTACCCGGGGGCGGGGCGCTATGTACCCGGGGCGGGCACTATGTACCCGGGATGGGGCACTATGTACCCAGGGGTGGGGCACTATGTACCCAGGGGTGGGGTGCTATGTACCCGGGGCGGGTGCTATGTACCCGGGGCGGGCGCTATGTGCCCGGGATGGGGCACCATGTACCTGGGGGTGGGGCACTATGTATCCAGGGGTGGGGTGCTATGTACCCGGGACGGGCGCTATGTGCCCGGGATGGGGCACCATGTACCTGGGGGTGGGGTGCTATGTACCCGGGGGCGGGGCGCTATGTACCCAGTGACGGGGCGCTATGTACCCGGGGGCAGGGCACTATGTACCCGGGATGGGGCACCATGTACCTGGGGGTGGGGTGCTATGTACCCGGGATGGGGCACTATGTACCTGGGATGGGGCACTATGTACCCGGGGGCGGGGCGCTCCTTAATTGGTTAAGTCAGATTTGACCGATCATTTCCTCGTCTCTGACGTGCCGCACAATTCACCAGGAGGCTGGATCTCTAGGAAGTGACAGTTATTTTCTGTCCAATCTCTGTGGTCACATGTCTAAGCTCCGCCCTCTCTGTGACTCCACCCTACAGATCTCTGTTCAGTCATGTGACCGGAACCCTCACATCTCATTGGTCTCTGCTGACAATAACTGTCCCTTTAAAAAGAAACAATAATAAGAAATGTTTGTGACACATTCATGTAAAAAATCTTCACTTTCCACCCAGAAGATCCCGAGAACCGAGGAATGGGGCCACCTCAGATCCGTATCTTCCCCTCCCCCCAACAGGGCCCCCTTTCTCCCACAGGGTCCCCCAACAGGGTCCCACTCCCCCACAGGGCCCCCTTTCTCCCACAGGGCCCCCCAACAGGGTCCCACTCCCCCACAGGGCCCCCTTTCTCCCACAGGGTCCCCCAACAGGGTCCCACTCCCCCACAAGGCCCCCTTTCTCCCACAGGGTCCCCTCCCCCCACATGGCCCTTCCCCCACAGGATCCCCCCACAGGGCCCCCTTTCTCCCACAGGGCCCCCCTCCCCCCAACAGGGTCCCACCCCACAGGGCCCCCTTTCTCCCACAGGGTCCCCCAACAGGGTCCCACTCCCCCACAGGGCCCCCTTTCTCCCACAGGGTCCCCCAACAGAGTCCCACTCCACCACAAGGCCCCCTTTCTCCCACAGGGTCCCCTCCCCCCACATGGCCCTTCCCCCACAGGATCCCCCCACAGGGCCCCCTTTCTCCCACAGGCCCCCCCTCCCCCCAACAGGGTCCCACCCCACAGGGCCCCCTTTCTCCCACAGTGTCCCCCAACAGGTCCCACAGGGTCCCCCCCCACAAGGCCCCCTTTCTCCCACAGGGTCCCCTCCCCCACATGGCCCTTCCCCCACAGATCCCCCCACAGGGCCCCCCTTTCTCCCACAGGGCCCCCTCCCCCCAACAGGATCCCACCCCACAGGGTCCCCCTCCCCCAACAGGGTCCCACCCCACAGGGCCCCCTTTCTCCCACAGTAAGGTGACCAGATTTTTAAAATGAAATCCGGGGACATATTTTTTCTTTACTAGTAATGGCGGCAATCAGCGACTCTCTGCCTGTCGCCGCCCGCCTCACAGCCTCACAGCCTCTCAAGTCTTACTTTTCGTGCCCCGGCTACCACTGGGTGGGGAGCGGAGGAAGATCACTCCCCCAGGGAAGGCAAGGAGATAGGCAGGTGGCGGGCCAGGACTTGGGCCAAAGCAGAAGAACATGCGAGCGGAACTGAAGAAATATTCCCTCCGCTCCGACCAGCACAGGATCATCAGAAAGGGGCACAGATAATGGGAAACATACACCCCCCCTATGCTAGTAGGCACAGCGGAGCGGGGGGGGGGGGGTGTAATTCTAATTTTTTTATTTTAATTCTGCACTGACTGTCTTTGAAATTGCCCCTGACCCCTATTAAATCCAATCCGGGGACAAAACCAGGGACAGACTTGGTCCGGGGACAGTGTCCTCAATCAGGGGACTGTCCCCTGAAACTGGGGATGTCTAGTCACCCTATCCCACAGGGTCCCCCAACAGGGTCCCACTCCCCCACAAGGCCCCCTTTCTCCCACAGGGTCCCCTCCCCCCACATGGCCCTTCCCCCCCAGGATCCCCCCACAGGGCCCCCTTTTTCCCACAGGGCCCCCCTCCCCCCAACAGGCTCCCACCCCACAGGGTCCCCCTCCCCCAACAGGGTCCCACCCCACAGGACCCCCTTTCTCCCACAGGGTCCCACTCCCCCTTCTCTCTCCCCTTCTCTCTCCCCCTTCTCTCTCTCTCCCTCCCCCTCTCTCTCTCCTCCCCCCCTTCTCTCTCTCCCCCCCTTCTCTCTCTCCCCCCCCTTCTCTCTCCCCCTTCTCTCTCTCTCTCTCTCCCCCCTTCTCTCTCCCCCTTCTCTCTCTCCCCCTTCTCTCTACTCCCCCCCTTCTCTCCCCCCCTTCTCTCTCTCCCCCCCTTCTCCCCCCCCCCTTCACTCTCTCCCCCCCTTCTCTCTCTCCCCCTTCTCTCTCTCCCCCCCTTCTCTCCCCCCCCCTTCTCTCTCTCCCCCTCTCTCCCCCCCTTCTCTCTCCCCCCCTTCTCTCTCTCTCTCTCCCCCCCCCTCTCTCTCCCCCTTCTCTCTCTCCCCCCTTCTCTCCCCCTCTCTCTCCGCCCCCATTCTCTCTCTCTCCCTCTCTCTCTCCCCCCCCCCTTCCCCCCCTCTCTCTCCCTCTCTCTCCCTCTCCTCTCTCCCCCCTTCTCTCTCCCCCTTCTCTCTCTCCCCCCTTCATCTCTCTCCCCCCTCTCTCCCCCCCTTCTCTCTCCCCCCCCTTCTCCCCCCCCCCTTCTCTCTCCCCCCCCTTCTCTCTCACCCCCCTTCTCTCTCTCTCACCCCCCCTCTCTCTCCTCCCCCCCCTTCTCTCTCTCCCCCCCTTCTCTCTCCCCCCCTTCTCTCTCCCCCCCTTCTCTCTCTCTCCCCCCCCCTTCTCTCTCTCCCCCCCTTCTCTCTACTCCCCCCCTTCTCTCTCTCCCCCCCTTCTCTCTCTCCCCCCCCCCTTCTCTCTCCCCTCTCTCTACCCCCCCTTCTCTCTTCTCCCCCTTCTCTCCTCCCCCCTTCTCTCTCCCTCCCCCTTCTCTCTCTCCCCCCCCTTCTCTCTCTCCCCCCCTTCTCTCCCCCCCTTCTCTCTCCCCCCCTTCTCTCTCCCCCCCTCCTCTCTCTCTCTCCCCTCCCCCCCTTCTCTCTCTCTCCCCCCTTCTCTTCTCTCTCCCCCACCTTCTCTCTCCCCCCCTTCTCTCTCCCCCTTCTCTCTCCCCCTTCTCTCTCTCTCCCCCCCTTCGCCCGCTCCTTCTCTCTCCCCCCCTTCTCTCTCCCCCCCTTCTCTCTCCCCCCCCTTCTCTCTACCCCCCTTCTCTCTCTCTCCCTCCCCTTCTCTCTCCCCCCCATCTCTCTCCTCTCTCCCCCCCTTCTCTCCCCCCCCTTCTCTCCCCCCCCCTCTCTCTCTCCCCCCCCTTTCTCTCTCCCCCCTTCTTCTCTCTCGTCCCCCCTTCTCTCCCCCCTTCTCTCTCCCTTTCTCCTCCCCCCCTCTCCCCCCCCCCCCTTCTCTCTCTCTCCCCCCCTTCTCCCCCCCCCCCCTTCTCTCTCCCTCTCTCCCCCCCTCTCTCTCCCCCCTTCTTCTCCTCCCCCCCCCTCCCCCCCTTCTCTCTCTCCCCCCTTCTCTCCCCCCCCTTCTCTCTCCCCCTTCTCTCTCTCTCCCCCCTTCTCTCTCTCTCCCCCCTTCTCTCTCTCCCCCCTTCTCCCTCCCCCTTCTCTCTCCCCCTTCTCTCTCTCTCCCCCCTTCTCTCTCTCCCCCCCCTCTCTCTCTCTCCCCCCTTCTCTCTCCCCCTTCTCTCCTCCCCCCCTCTCTCTCCCCCTCTCTCTCCCCCTTCTCTCTCCCCCCCTTCTCTCTCTCTCTCCCCCCCTTCTCTCCCCCCTTCTCTCTCCCCCCCCTTCTCTCTCTCTCCCCCCCTTTCTCTCTCCCCCCTTCTCTCTCTCCCCACTTCTCTCCCCTTTCTCTCCCCCCTTCTCTCTCCCATCCTTCTCTCTCCCCCTTCTCTCTCTCTCCCCCCCCTTCTCCTACTCCCAACCCTTCTCACCCCCCCTTCTCTCTCTCTCTCCCCTTCTCTCTCCCCCCCCCCTTATCTCGACCCACACCCCTCTCTCCTCTCCACCCCTCTCTCTCCCCCCTTCTCTCTCCCCCCTCCCTCCTTCTCTCTCGTCTCTCTCTCCCCCTTCTCTCTCCTCTCTCTCCTCTGCTCTCTCCCCCTTCTCTCTCTCTCTCCCCCCCCTTCTCTCCCTTCTCCTCTTCTCCCCCCCCCTTCTCTCCCACCCCCTCTCTTCTCTCTCCCATCTCTTCTCTCTCCCCCCCTTCTCTCTCTTCTCCCCCCCTCCTCTCTCCTCCCCCCCTCTCATCTTATCCCTCCTCTTCTCCCCCTTCTTCCCTCTTCTTCCCTCTCCCTCTCCTCTCCCCCCTCTCTCTCTCATCCCCTTCTCTCTCCCCCCCCTCTCTCTCTCTCCCCCCCTTCTCTCTCTCCCCCTTCTCTCCCCCCTTCTCTCTTCTCCTCCCCTCCTCCTCTTCCCTCTCTCTCTCATCCTCCCCCTCCCATCCTCTCCCCCCCTCCTTCTCTCTCTCCCCCTTCTCTCTCCCCCCCTTCCTCTCCCCCATCTCCTCCCCTCTCTCTCCCCCCTCTCTCTCCCCCCCTCTCCTCTCTCTCCCTCTCTCCTCTCCCCCTCTCTCTCCCTCTCTCTCTCCCCCCTCTTCCTCTCCCCCCTCTCTTCTCTCCCCCTTCTCTCCCCCCCTCTCTCCCCTTCTCTCTCTCCCCCTTCTCTCCCCCCCCTTCTCTCTCCCCTCCTCTCTCTCCCTCCTCTCCCCTTCTCCTCTCTCTCCCCTCTCTCTCTCGTCCCCCCCTCTCTCTCCCCCCCCTTCCCTTCTCTCTTCCCCCCTTCCTCTCTCTCCCTTCTCTCTCCCCCCCTTCTCTCTCCCCCCTTCTCTTCCCCCTCTCTCCTCCTCCCACCCCCGTTCTCTCTCCCCCTCTCTCTCCCCTCTCTCCCCCTCTCCTCCCCCCCCCTCTCCTCTCTCCGTCTCTCTCCCTCCTTCTCTCTCCCTCCCCCCCTCTCTCTCTCCTCCCCTCTTTCTCTCCCCCCCTTGCTCTCCCTCCCTCTCTCTCCCCCTTTCATCTCTCCCCCCTTCTCTCTCGTCCCCCTCTCCTCTCCTCTCTCTCCCTCCTCTCTCGTCCCCCCCGGCCCTCTCTCTCCCCCCCCCCCCCCTTCTCTTCCCCCCCTCTCCTCTCTCTCCCCTCGCTCCCCTCCTCTCTCCCCCTTCTCTCTCCCCTTCTCCTCCCCTTCCCTCCCCCCCTTCTCTCCCCCCCCTCTCCCCCCCTTCTCTCCCCCCCCTTCTCCCTCCCCGCCCCCCCCCACCCTTCTCTCTCCTCCCCCCCCCCTCTTCCCTCCTCCCCCCCCTCTCTCCCGCCCTCCCTCCCTCTCACCCCCACCATCCCCCCCCCCCTCTCCCCCTTCCCCCCCCTCCGCTTCTCTCATCTCCCCTTCTCTCTCCCCCCTTCTTCTTCCCCCCTCTCCTCTCCCCCCTTCTCTCTCTCCCCCCTTCTCTCTCTCTCCCCCCTCTCTCTCCCCCCCCCTTCCTCCCCCCCCTTCTCTTCTCTCTCCCCCCTCCTCTCCTCTTCCTCCTTTCCCCTTCTCTCTCCCCCCCTCTTTCCCCTTTCTCCCCCCTTCTCTCCCCCCCCCTTCTCTCCTTTCCCCCTGCTTCCCCCCCTTTCCTCTCCCCCCCCTTCTCCTCCCCCTTCCTCTCTCTCCCTTCTCCCCCCTCTCTCCCCCCCTCTCTCTCCCCCCTTCTCTCTCCCCCCTTTCTCTCTCTCCCCCCCCTTCTCTCTCCCCCCCCCTCTCTCCCCCCCCTCTCCCTCACCCTCCCTCCCTTCCCTTCCTCCTGTTTCTCTCTCCCCTGCATTCCTCTCTTTATCTCCTCCCCCCCTCCCGTCTCTTCTCCCTTCCCCCTCTCTCTCCCCCGCTTTTTCCCTCTTCCCCCTCTCTCTCCCCCCTTCTCCCTCCCCTTATTCCTCCCCCCTCTCTATCTTTCTATCCCTCTTCTCTCTCCCCTTCCTTC
>JAJQKJ010002690.1:0-139183 GCA_029574335.1 Rana kukunoris | reverse complement strand
CGACTCCAGCCAGGGACTGCTGGCACTACATGCTCCAAAGTTCAAGCATGGTCAGTGGAGAGAGACGGGGGATGGAGAGCGACGACTGCCACAGAACACCGGGCAGCACCTGTGATCAGAAGGGGTAAGGAGATGATATGCCGATAATATTCAGCAGACAACAGGAGGGTGAAAAAAAAAAAAAAAGGCTCAAAAATTGCTGGGTTATCAGGTTCAATCCAATCTAGTTATCCTCTAACACTAGAGAACAACTAGCATTCTGTGCTTCTAAGAACAATGGGCCAGATTCAGGAAGAATTGCCTATCTTTAGGCGGGCCTAGCGTATCTCAGACTACGCCGACGTAACTCAGAGAGGCAAGTACAGTATTCACAAAGCACTTGTGCCTGACTTTGCACCGGCCTAACTTAATTTAGTCGGCGTAAGCCAGTGGAAGTGGGTGGTCATTATGCAAATGAATGGTCTAGTAATTTACACCTGGCGTATCTTGAACGGAGCATGCTCAGTACGTTTGTTCTCTTCTGAGCATACTCATAACTATGCCGGCCCAACTTACACAGATACACCGGCCCAACTTACGCCCAGCCTAAAAATACGCCCAGACATGCGCCCGGCCGATGCAAAAGTACATCCAATTTTATTCCCCCCCCAGGGAAGGTACTTTTGCTGTGAGACGGCTGCTCCCGCTCCCCACAGGCAGAATAGGAAAAAAAAAACACCCAGGAGATGTCAGCTCTCATAACAGCAATGGAGACTTATGACCAGGGCCGCCATCAGGGGGGTACAGGCAGTACACCTGTAAGGGGCCCAGGGGGCCCCTTTGATGGACAAGAAGGCCTGGCTTGCAGTCTCTGCTCTAATTCATTTCAAAGGTATTCTATCGAGTTGAGGTCAGGACTCTGTGCAGGCCAGTCAAGTTCCTCTACCCCAAACTTGCTCATCCATGTCTTTATGGACCTTGCTTTGTGCCATGGTGAGCAGTCATGTTGGAACAGGAAGGGGCCATCCCCAAACTGTTTCTACAAAGTTGGAAGCATGAAATTGTCCAAAATGTCTTGATATGCTGACGCCTTAAGTGTTCCCTTCAATGGAACTTAACCCCCCTTTCATCAAATGATTTGGACCAGTCCACAAAGCAAGGACCATAAAGACATAAATGAGTGAGTTTGGGATGGAGGAACTGGACTGGCCTGCACAGAGTCCTGACCTCAACACCTTTGGAATGAATTAGAGCGGGGACTTTGAGCCGGGCCTTCTTATCCAACATCAGTGCCTGACCTCACAAATACACTTCTGGAAGAATGGTCAAACATTCCCATAGACACTCCTAAACCTTGTGGATGGCCTTCCCAGAAGAGTTGAAGCTTTTATAGCTGCAAAGGGTGAGCCAACCCAATATTGAACCCTACAGGCTAAAGGATCGCACACACGATCGAATATTCCGACGGACGTGTTTTGTCGTATAATCAAACCGTCTGTACGCTCCATCGAACAAAAGAGCAGAAAAACTACATAGTTTCGTGAATGTTGGCAGAAAAAGTTCTGCTGTCTGTATGCAGAACAAGTTCACGGCCAGTGCCTTTCAGACAAATTATATATATATATATTATATATATATATATATATATATATATATATATATATATATATAATGTATTATTATTAGGGCCCAGAGGTCCCGGATGGAAAGCCCCCTTTATTTGGTAATTTATTTTTATATAAAAAAAAAGGGGGTTCTCATCTGGGGCCCTGGTGGCCTCCAGACCCCTAAAAAAATAAAAATATAAAGTTTTTTTTTAATTTATTTTTAAGGGGGTTCCCATCCAGGCCCCTTACAGGTGTACTTGCCTGTACCCCCCTGTTGGCGGGGGACCCATTAGTAGTGCTAGGACCACGGCTGCCATGTGTTGTCCTGTAACAGTGCTGCTGAAGCGGCTCTCCAGCTGACTTGAGCAAGTCTGGTGCAAAGTTACCCCTGCTTTTATGAGGGGTAACTTTAGGCCGGCCAAACAGCTTAGGCACACCGCGCGTAGCCTGTGCCGAACGGGCCTATGTTCGGGAATCGGCGTTTCTCCCTCATTTGCATAGGAAATCAATGGGTTTGCCAGATGCGCCCGGCATAAATATGCACCCAAGATGTGCAGGTGTAGGCAAGTTACACCGGTCGGGAGTAGCCTATTTTGGTGCGTATCTAGTTCTGTGGGTACGGTGCATAGATACTCCGGCGCAAATTTACACTTACGCCGCGCATCTCCATATACCCCGGCGTAATTCCTTTGAGAATCTGGCCCTAGGGGTCTGTGCAAGGGGGGAAGGTTTCAGGGAGGCAAATCAGTTACCACTGGGTTTAAATCTCAGGGCGGTAGATTAGAATTATCAGGAGAATGGAAGAGCTGAAGCACCCCCAACACACTCACATCTCAAACAAACAATCAGCTTTAAAACAAATAGCAAATGTCAGCCCCCATATTTCTAATCTGACAGGGGTGCTGGAAGACATATCCAAGGGCCTAACCCTCTTCACCTATCCAACAGCAACGAATCAGATTACTCCTTTCTTCTTAATGCTCTACACAAACCAGATGAAATGGAGTAGCTCATTGGTTGCTGTGGACTTTCTATTATGGATGGTAGAAGACAGATATGGAGCTAAGCGAATGCTCTGAGCCTCCCCCCGGATGATCTGGAAGGATACGTTTCTCACTAAGCACCAGAGGCGGATACAAACAGACAGAAGCAGAGTGCGATCATTTATTGTTCATGTGAACAGGTGACATCACAGTGATGGGAACTTTTGTGGACCTGTGCCTTAGGAAATTACATCACAGTGGCATGCATCCCGATATTGGCTGCTCCCTGTGGCCGATCACACCAGCTTGTTCCACTGGATGACGCTGAAGAAAGGGTGGGATTTTATCTTCTGTGCACCACCTGGGCCACAGCCGAGCCGCTTCTCTGGTTCGTAATGCAGAAGCTGTAGGATAAATATGTCATGACTATACAAAAAGTTGAATTCTACAGACGTGCCAATTCATATAAAATCTTGGACAAGGGGCAAAAAAAACAAAAAAAAACATCAGCAATTAAAATGGCTTCTGGTGGTCATACAAAAGGAGCCTCTCTCCGACCCCCTTCACCATCCTGACACCCACTATATCACACATACAATGACATAGAACGCCACCTATAAAGTCCTAATTCTGTAAGTTATACGTCACTATAATTCTGCTCAGATGTCCCCCCGACAGCATGTATTCCTGTCATCCTATGTACAGTGCATTCAGAAAGTATTCACAGTGCTTCACTTTTTTCCACAATTTATGTTACAGCCTTATTCCAAAATGGATTAAATTAATTAGTTTCCTCAAAATTATACAAAAACAATACACCATAGTGACAAATGTGAAAAAAGTTTGAAAACTTTGCAAATTTATAAAAAATAAAAAAAAACTGATCGTTCTTGAGAGGGTTTCTACAACTTGGAGTCCACCTGTGGTAAATTCAGTTGGACATGATTTGGAAAGGCACACACCTGTCTATATAAAAAGGTCCCACAGTTAAAAACAGTGCATGTCAAAACAAAAATGAAGCCAAGAAGTCCAAGGAATTGTCTGTAGACCTCGGAGACAGGATTGTATAGAGGCACAGAAACATTTCTGCAGCATTGAAGGTCCCAATGAGCACAGTGGACTCCATAATCCGTAAATGGAAGAAGTCTGGAACCACCAGGACTCTTCCTAGAGCAAGTCACCTGACCAAACTGAGTGATCGTGGGGAAGGGCCTTAGTCAGGGAGGTGACCAAGAACCCGATGGTCACTCTGACAGAGCTCCAGCATTTCTCGATTGAGAGTGGAGAACCTTTCAGAAGAATAACCATCTCTGCAGCACTCCACCAATCAGGCCTGTATGGTAGAGTGACCAAACAGAAGCCACTCCTCAGTAAAGTAAAGTGAAGGACTCTCAGACCATGAGAAACAAGATTCTCTGATGAAACAAAGATCAAAGTCTTTGGCCTGAATGCGTCATGTTTGGAGGAAACAATGCACCGCTCATCACCTGGCCAATACCATCCCTACAGTGAAGCATGGTGGTGGCAGCATCAGGCTGTGGGGATGTTTTTTCAGCAGCAGGACCTGGAGACTAGTCAGGATCGAGGGAAAGATGAATGCAGCAATGTACAGAGACATCATTGATGAAAACCTGCTCCAGAGCGCTCTGGACCTCAGAATGGGGCAGGACAACGACCCTAAACACACAGCAAATATAACAAAATGAGTGTCTACAGGACAACTCTGAATGTCCTTGAGTGGCTCAGCCAGAGCCCAGACTTGAACCCAATTGAACATCTCTGGAGAGATCTGAAAATGGCTGTGCACCGACACTGCCCATCCAACCTGATGACGCTTGAGAGGTCCTGCAAAGAAGAATGGGAGAAACTGCCCAAAAATAGGTGTGCCGAGCTTGTAGTATCAAAAAGACTGATTAATTGGTGCCAATGGAGCATCAAAGTATTGTGCAAAGGCTGGGAATACTTTATGTACATGGGATCTTTTTTCTTTTTTTAATAAATTTGCAAAGATTTCACACAAAACTTCTTTCACGTTGTCATTATGGGGTATTGTTTGTAGAATTCTGAGGAAAGTAATGTATTTAATTCCCTTTGGAATGTAGCGCTCACCCCCGAAGAAGCCGCTAATTAGTTTGGGCCCGGCATGTTAGGTTACCAGTGGTTCTTGTCTAAGCATAATATTGGTGAGGGTGGCTAAAGAGCAAGTGTCCAGACATCAACTTGAGTTTTCAATGCTTTATTCCAAGGCCCAACACGGCCCGACATCAACATGGCACACAATAGAGAAAAGGTTGATGACCAAGGAGAGTACTGTAGTATCAGGTCTTGGATATCAAAGAGAGGCAAACCTGCGCTCAGCATCGTCACGTTCAAACGTCGCCACTCTCAGAGTGGGTAAAGTGCCCCGGACAGGCGATTAACTTGAGCCTGGCAGCCGAAGGGCCACTTTCAAAACAAACTCACTGGGAGGAAACAGGGCCTCTGCCACAGGCCTGGTAAATTTTGAAGTTATCAGAGTTAGAACTAACAAGTCCTCCCAGTAAGGCCAATTTTAAGGTCACCAATTGACAGCTGAAATGTACCTGTCGTGTGGCGTGGTAACCGGATCTCCGGTGGTTCGTCCAGGCCTCGCGGACAACCTCTGTCTCTGGGTTCTCCCAAGCCAATTACCCACGTACAGCTCTCAGCTTCGCATCTGGGACCCAGCAAGCCGCTGGGGCCCCTCTTTGTATCCGAATGAAGCTCCGCTTGATGCGCAACCTCGGCCAAGCGGCCCTCGATGGCGGGGCCCATGGATACGCGCACCATGAAGGTGGATGCCGCACCTGGAACTCGGGCCGCGCGTAGCACACACACACCATGAATGGCGGCTCCCCCAGATATACCCCCCCCCCCCGCCAGCATGCCCAGAGAGGGAACCGCTCCTCGGATTGGCTGCTGGGGAAAGGTGGGTCTGTCAGAACCCCTCTAGCACCAACTGTCGCCCATGAGTGATAACACACCCCTGACACGCAGATTGACCTCCAAGGCAGTTCCAAACCGGCAGCAGTACCAGTCAGTCTAAATCATTTGCGAATGGGAGCAAACTTAACTGTCCCATTCCCCACTAACTTTAGTGTAACGCCCCACGAAATACGGGGGGGGGGGCGCTACAGGAATAAGGCTGTAACATTGGAAATCATGGGGTACTTTGCAGTCCAAGTCCTATAAGTGTGAAAGGGGCCTCACTGGGAAATATTAAACATACAGAGTGGAATGTGGTGCCTAAGCTGGAATTTGAGAAAGACTGGCCCAATTAGAAAATGGTAAAAATGATAATGATGGGAATACACCCCATAAACTTACCTCCCTTAACAGAGAAATGGCATCTGCACTGAGGAATTCTGGGTAGGGGATTTTCATGTGAGCACTGGGTCCCGAATTCTGGTTCCTGCAAAGAGACTGCAGAGACACAGCAGGTCAGACACCCACCCCAGAGCAAGAGAACAGATGAACACTCACAATTTTTTTTTATAGATATATCTATATCAGACATTCCGCAGAGGGAAAGACACAACAGGCAGAGCACCCACCCAAGGGGCGAGACGCAGCAGGTGAAACATTAATTGGGCAAAAAAAAAAAAACAGTGCACTGGCCACCCGCCACACATACTCATCACTTACCTGGCCGCACAGCATCTCATAGAGTAGAACTCCTAGGCTCCACCAATCACAGGCTTCGCTCACTGGCCCCACCCCTTGGACCTCTGTGGACAAGTCAGTGAACAGCGGCAGAAATATAAGAGAAAAACATTAATAAGCAATGAATAGATTTATAATAGAAGGTAACAAGACAAGTGCTGTCCAGGGAGTGATCACTGGGATGATAGGAGCTGTCCATGGAGGGATTGCTGGGAAGGTAGCAGGCCAGGTACAGACCAGGGAGGGAACCCAATGGATTGCTGGGAAGGTAGCAGGCCAGGTACAGACCAGGGAGGGAACCCAGTGGATTGCTGGGAAGGTAGCAGGCCAGGTACAGACCAGGGAGGGAACCCAATGGATTGCTGGGAAGGTTGCAGGCCAGGTACAGACCAGGGAGGGAACCCAATGGATTGCTGGGAAGGTAGCAGGCCAGGTACAGACCAGGGAGGGAACCCAATGGATTGTTGGGAAGGTAGCAGGCCAGGTACAGACCAGGGAGGGAACCCAATGGATTGCTGGGAAGGTAGCAGGCCAGGTACAGACCAGGGAGGGAACCCAATGGATTGCTGGGAAGGTAGCAGGCTAGGTACCGACCAGGGAGGGAACCCAATGGATTGCTGGGAAGGTAGCAGGCCAGGTACAGACCAGGGAGGGAACCCAATGGATTGCTGGGAAGGTAGCAGGCCAGGTACAGACCAGGGAGGGAACCCAATGGATTTCTGGGAAGGTAGCAGGCCAGGTACCAACCAGGGAGAGATTCCAAGGGATTGCTGGGAAGGTAATAGACTAGGCACTGACCAGAAAGGGAATGATATGGGTTGCTGGGAAGGTAATAGGTCCAGTGCTGGGCAAGGGAAGGAATCAGAGGGACGACTGGGAAGGTAAATGGTCAGAAGATTGAAGAGGACTTGGTGTCTCACCTGGTGCCACATACAGGTTCTCCACTGCCTCGGGACAACAGACATGGTCAACCTCTCGCCACTGGCCAAAGTATGTCAAGCATACCTCACCTGAGGAAGAAGTTATACTTACATTGTCATCTTATGTACAGTGAAGCTTTACAACTGCTGAAAAACAGAGTACAGCTAAGGACTGAGATGGCGATTTTTGGCCGTTTGTAATAACGGCGCTTAGATTGTCACTGCTGTGTTCTGTTTTGCAGGCACTCTATAGGTCACTGGAGTGTTACAGGGAAGATCTCACCTTTCTCCCCCATAAGCAGGTTGCGAGGATTCAAATCCTGGCACAGCACCCCCTCCTGGTGAAGAGCATCCAGCGCCAACACCAGCTGTGCCGCCCACAATCGGACCTGTGAATCCAGGACGCCCACTGCTGGAGGAGCATTGTCCAGAGACACACTTAGCTCGTGATGTGGTTGGCTGATGCCCTGATCAGCCCTACAGACCGATACCTGCGGGACTTGTCTGCTGTTTGTTTCTTGTGCTCGTAAATTCCTGAGATGGTCCCAGAGCCGGCCACCTGCAAGGAAGGAAAGCAATGATTCGAGGGGCGGGGGGGAAGCGAAGCAGACAGCAACTGTCACATGACTGACCTTTAACATGCTGCAACTGGAGGTACACAGAGTCATCACTGACATAGAATCGCTGCAGCGGGACCATGAAGGGAACACCCTGCGGAATAATTGTTACCGTTCCATTACCGCTACGGCCAGACTTCATCAGAGACTACGAGGACAGAAAGAAAAAACAGGTAACCCTACAGAGCCAGTGGGAGACAGCAGGCAATGCAAACACCCAATACAACATCATGGAAACTTTGATATGGCTGCGGCTTGGGGACACATACAACGCTGTATCCTGGCCTAGGCCAACAAGGCCCAGACCTTTTTTTTTTACCATCCCTGTCCCATTGCAGAGATTTCCCTTCACTCTCTGCCCCATAGCTAAACAGGAAATGAAAGGAAACCTATGCAAATTAAGGGAATCCATTCCCCCACCCAGGCATTGAGAACTAGTGTCCCCACTCGGAAATGTCAGGGTGGGTCTTAATCAGAAAAGGGGTGTGGCTTGACAGGAAGGGGGTGGGTCATATTTAAATTAGGGGGTTCACAAGTTTAGTCAGGCCTAGGGCAGCACAAAACCTATTTAGGGGGTGGGTCATATTTAAATTAGGGGGTGCACGAGTTTAGTCAGGCCTAGGGCAGCACAAAACCTATTGAAAAACGAATTGAAAACCTGAAAGTTCTAAGTAATAATCAACTACTAAATTATTAGTATTGGAATTTCCTTTCAAATTTGGCGGTTAGTGAACGTAACGAATACGAATTTATCTGAAGTTACGAATGCCGCATCTGAACAAATGGAACGCAATGAGTTAATAATAAAACTTTATTATTTCGTTACACTACATTCATTTTAGATGCAGCATTCGTAACTTCAGATAATTGGTAACTTCGGATAAATTCATATTCATTACGTCCACCAACATCCAAATTTGAAAAGGAAATTCCAATAAATGTATCCAACTATTAAAATATATAGGCAGGTTATTTCAGATTTTCAAATTTTTGTTCTCATTTTAGAATTTTCAAATATTCTGAAAAACTCATTAACCACTTCAATACAGTGCATTTTTATCCCCTTCCTGCCCAGGCCAATTTTCAGCTTTCAGCGCTGTCACATTTTGAATGACGTTGTACCCAAATAGCAAATAGAGCTTTGTTTTGGTGGTATTTTTTTTTTTGCACAAAAAAAAAAAAAAAAAAAAAAAAGGCGTGACAAATTTTGAAAAAAAAAAAAAAAAAAAACACTTTTTTTATTTTTTACTTTTTGCTATAATAAAATATCCAATTTTTTTGAAAAAATATTTTTTTCCTCAGTTTAGGCCGATATATATTCTTCTACTTTTTTTTACCAAAAATATTGCAATAAGTGTATATTGATTGGTTTGCGCAAAAGTTATAGCATCTACAAACCAGGGGATAGATTTATGGCATTTGTATTATTATTTACTACCAATGGCGGCGATCTGCAATTTTTAGCGTGACTGACATTGCGGCAGACATGTCGAACACTTTTGACATTATTTTGGGACCATTCACATTTATCCAGCGACTATTGCTAGCAAAATGCACGAATTGCTGTATAAACGTGACTGGCAGGGAAGGGGTTATCACTAGGGGGTGATCAAGGGGTTAATTGTGTGTCCTAGGGAGCGCTTCTAACTGTGGGGGGAGGGGGCTGATGAGGTGACCGATCGTTGTTCCTATATACAAGGCACATACAATCAGTTCTCCTCTCCCCTGACAGGACATGGATCTGTGTGTTTACACACAGATCCATGTCCCTGCTCTGTGAAGAGCAATCGTGGGTGCCCGGCGGCCATTGCGGCTGCGCATCGGGACCACAGTGATGCGGCAAGTGTGCGCAAGAAGAAAAGACATCATATGACGTCCGCCCGGAGGGAGAGAGGGTTCCTGCCGCCGTCATTCTACAATACGGCGGTAGGTAACTGGTTAAATGGACTTTTGTTAATTTGGATATTTTCGAATTAACAAATTTGTCGAAATTCGTTAAAGAAACTAAATTTATAGGAGCCAATCCCTTCCTCTTCAGGACCCAGAATATAAAACCCTAAATGCTGCGAGGGGCTCTACCTCTCTCCTGTCTCCATATTATACAGCAGCCAATTATAGTCTGTTGTCTCATTCCCAAAAGTTACAGGGAATTCTAATAACTTAAGCCTAGGAAGGGCCCCCTGGGTTGTCGCTGTTCTTCATCCTTCCTTCTCCAGGTGGTTCAATCTACGGAGACCTCATCTTGTGTCATTTTCTTACCACTCCCTCTTCACTTAAAATGTTCTCTACACTCTTCTCCTCCCCCTTTGTCCTCTCCTCGCACCCATCTACCTCAATCTATTGATCTTTGTGCGTTCTAGAAATGTCTGTGCCGGGAGAGATATTTCCGATCTTCATTCTCCACCTCCACAATCCAGACAATTGACTCCTCCCATACACACAACACATTCTCATCTTCCATTCTTACTCACTGCAGAACACATCCTCTGCCCACCCACACGTCCCCGTCATCTCTATTGATCGGTGTCTCCGTCCTCCATCCGCCCACGCTCCCACGTCATCTCTTCTAATTGATGGCCTTGCCTTACTCCTCTGTCTATGTCATTGTCACAATGTCTCATGAGATCCTGCTTGTGTTTTATAGATTACGTCTCGTCTTACACCAGCGATGTAACAGCTGATCGGTATTTGCATATCAGAGAGACGCCAGCGACACTAAACCGTCATACAGATGATTGAATTTCCATTGGATAAATCCATGGATTTTTGACCGAAGGGAGTTGTCGGTGAACTTTTTCTGCATACAGACAGCAGAACATTTTGAGCCAACATTCACCAAACCACGTGTTTTTTCAGCTCTTTACTGCCACCCTTTGGGCAACTTCTGCTATTGTTGTCTGATGTTTAGCATTGGTTTGGAGCATGCGCGTTTGTACTTTGGATCTTAGTCCAAACGGATTTGTGTACACACGATCGGATAATCCAATGGAACACATTTGTTGTCGGGCAATGAGAGCATGACCATCCAACATTTGTTGTCAGAAATTCCAACAACAATTGTCGGATGGAGCGTACAGATGGACGGATAATCCGACAAAACCCTTCCATAACACAATTGTTGTCGGAATATCCGATCGCGTGTACGGGCCTTTAGAATATATCACATATTGCCAGGACATACCTGCTCCATTAACCACTTGACCACTGGGCACTTAAACCCCCTTCCTGACCAGACCAATTTTCAGCTTTCGGTGCTCTCACAATTTGAATTACTCACGCATACAACATTGTACCCATCTGAATTTTTTTTCACACAAATAGAGCTTTCTTTTGGTGGTATTTGATCACCTCTGGGTTTTTTATTTTTTGCGCTATAAAAGAAGAAAGACTGAAAATTCTGTAAAAAAAAAAAAAATCTTGTTTCTGTCATATTAGCGGGTTATTTCTCACACACAGCATATGTATACCACAAATTACACCCCAAAACACATTCTGCTATTCCTCCCGAGTATGGCGATACCCCATGTGTGAGACTTTTACACAGCGTGGCCACATACAGAGGCCCAACATGAAGGGAACGCCATTCTGGAACACCCAGACCAATTCTGACATTTCTCTCCTACATGGAAAAATATTCATTTATTTGCTAGAAAATTATAGAAACCCAAAACATTATATATGCTTTTTTAGCAAAGACCCTAGAGGATACAGTGGCGGCGGTTACAACTTTTTATCTTGCATGGTATTTTCGCATACATTTTATGAACGCGTTTTAAAAAAAAAACTGTTATGTGCTAAAAAAAAACAAAAAAAAACAAACAGTAAAGTTAGCCCAATTTTTTTCATAATGTGAAAGATGAAGTTACGCCGAGTAAATAGATACCCAACACGTCACACTCATGGAATGGCGCCAAACTTCGCTACTTAAAAATCCCCATAGGCGACGCTTTAATTACTTTTATTGGTTACATGTTTTTAGTTACAGAGACGGTCTAGGGCCAAAATGCTTGCTCTCGCTCTAACGTTCGCAGAGATACCTCACATATGTAGCCTGAACACCGCTTTCATATGTGGGCGGGACTTACGTATGCGTTCACTTCTGCATGCGAGCACACGGGGACAGGGGTGCTTTAAAAAATGGGTATTGCAGAGTATTGGGGTATTGCAGAGTATTGGGGAAGGGATGGCTGAGCTGGGATGGATGGCTGGATCTGTGACTGCATTTGTCACAGATCCAGCCACAGCGCTGCTGCTGCCACTCGCTCCTCTCCTCTCACACTGTACCGAACGGTACAGAGAGGAGAGGGAGGAACCGGCGTCATCAAATGTCTCCGGTTTGTTTACAAGTGATCATTTTACGGCGCGATCACGTGGTAAACGGCCGCTATCAGCGGCAATTTACCGTGATCCGTGATGCGCCGGGTCTTCTAGACCCGGCGAGCAGGGACACTTCCGTGAGCACGTCCCAGGGGACACGCAATCGCGGAAGTGCAGGACGTCGTCCCAAAATAACTCCACCGCGCCGTAGCAGTAAGATGCCTATGGCGCGGTGGGAAAGTGGTTAAATAAGGTAAAGTGAAAAACTTGGCTGTACAGTACATTGTAAAGAGTCAACAACATTGTGTTTGGTTCCTAATCCAGCGCAGAAAACGTCCAATAGCAGATATTCTAATGCTGCATCTCTTCTGAACGTGAACCCCCTTCCCTAATACTTTCTGTGGGCTCAGCACCCTCCAGGGCTCTCTATATCATCAACTTCGACCACACTTCCCACTAATATACACTCACCAGCCACTATATTAGGTACACCTTGGTTTTGCCTTCATTCTTGCAGCTACAGGCATCATTCAGATATGACCGTCTTCAGCTGGCGATTCTGTGCACAATAACAACGATCAAAGCAGCAGTTCTTGGGGAGTTGGGAGTAGGCAGACCTCCCCCAGAGGCAATCTGCCATCTTTCTCCATGCCCCCGGGTGGCAATGGCGGGTGTGAGGGGGTCCTCCCACACAGCCCACCCTACCTGCTCCGCTTTGAAGCCCACCGGGGCAGGGGGGCTCCCCTATGAGGGAGTGAGAGGATCTAGCCCGCTCTTTTTTTTTTTTTTTAGAGACCGCGTGGCCAAAGTGCATGCATGTTAACCCAATTTCAAGTGCGTGCAAGTGTGGTGGTTTTGTGGGGGAAGGGGGGGCGGGGTGGGCGTACTAGCGCAGCGCAGGCTTAGCTCGCATAGCACACCCACCGGGAGCCGGGCTGAGACCACCAAACTCAATTCACATGCAGCCGAGACCGGGATCCGAACCCTTAGCTGCAAAGGTGAACGGCTTGTCAGCGCAGTGCCAATCGCGACCTCGAGCCACCGCAGCTCCCTCTCGCTTAATCATTCTTATAGGCAGTGGGAGGGGTTGTCCCCCCGTCGATGCTTCTCCGGTCTCTCCCGTGCTATCGGGGGGCCCGCAGAGCGAATCGGCCGGCGCTGGTCACCAGTCATCTCTATGACCATCGGAGGCCCGGGTGCGATTTCACGCCCGGGTACCCGGAAGTAAACAAAGCCGCAATCACGGCTGTCGGCATGAGATCAGTGAATTTTTTGTTCAATATCTCATGCTTGTAAGTCTGGAGGAGAGATGTTTCCTTGTAATAGGAATAAAAAAAGAAATTATGAAGTAAGATAAAAAAATTATATATATATATATTTTAAAACATTTTTTTTTATATATATATATATATATATATATATATATATATATATATATATATAAAAAAATTATATATATATATATTTTTTTTTTAAACGCCCCTGTCCCTGGTAGCTCGCGCTCAGAAGCGCACACACATGTAAGGGCCGTTCAAACCCCACATGTGAGGTATCGCCATGTGCGTTAAAACGTGTGCAACAAGTCTAGCACTAGACCTCCTCTGTAACCTGTAAAAAAATAAAAATTAAAGCGTTGCCTATGGAGATTTTGAAGTACCGTAGTTTGGCGCCATTCCATGAGTGTGCGCAATTTTAAAGCGTGACATGTTAGGTATCTATTTACTCAGCGTAACATCAACTTCACATTATCACAAAAAAAAAAAAAAAATTGGGTAACTTTACTGTTTTGTTATTTTTTAGTTAATGAAACTGTTCCCCCCCCCCCCCCCCAAAAAAAAGGCGTTTGAAAAATTATTGCGCAAATACAGTGCGAGAAATAAAAAAATTGAATGACCGCCATTTTGTTCCCTAGGGTGTCCGCTGAAAAAAATAAAAAAAAAAATCTATAATGGTTTGGGGGTTCTGATTTATTTTCTAGCAAAAAAATAATTGTGATTTACATGAAGGAGAGAAGTGCCAAAATAGGCCCAGTGGACAAGTGGTTAAGGACCGAGGCTGAAAACCTCTGGTCTTGACCACGTCTAGATGCCTAAATGCACCGAGTTGCTGCCATGCGATTGGCCAATTAAAGGGGTTTTAAAAGGTAAAAAAAAAAAAAAAAAAAAAGCCTAAATATCTTCCTTTACCCTGGTGCAGTCAAATAACACGCATGCTTGGAATCAAGTTGACGCATACTCGGAATCATTGAACTTAATTTCTCTTCGTAGTGTTGTACGTCACCGCGTTCATGACGGTCGGAATTTTGTGTGACCGTGTGTATGCAACACAAGTTTGAGCCAAAATTCCATCGGAAAGAAATCCACGGTTTTCGTGTCGGAATTTCCGATCGTGCGTACACGGCCTTAGTCATATTCTCCCTCCAGGAATCTATGTTTCAATCATCTCCGCCTCGCTCCTCACCAATACATACTCACCTCCCTCCAGGATTCTATATATTGATGACCTCCGCCTCGCTCCTCACTAATACATATTATCTTTGCAAGGCTCCTCCATATAGATATCCTCAGTCCTGCTCCTCACTAATCCATATTCTCCATCCAGGAATCTACAGATCAATAAGCTCGGCCTCGCTCCTCACCAATATATATTATCTTTCCAAAGTTTTATAGATCAATTCAGAAAATTCAGCAATCAGTGTAGTGAAGAGGGGAAGACTTTTACCTTTAGGATAAATGTTGCTCCTGTGGATGGATCCCGAACCAACTGCACCTAAATCCAGGTGGGGGCAGAAATAGTGGGAGGAGCAAAATACACAGGGTAGGATAAAAGGGAGGAGCAGGATAAAGGGACACGCAGAAGGAATGGCAGAACAGAGGGATGTGAAAAGGGGTTACAGAATAGAGGGGGTGAAATAACGTGTAAGGGCAGAATGGAGGAGGTGTGATAAAGAGAGGCCAAATAAAGAAAGAGCAGCAAAGACGGGAGCGGGATAATGAGGAAGGTGCAGAATAGGGAGGGTAAGGGTCACAGAATAGAGGGGGGTAGAATAGATGGAGTGGGATAAAAGAGGGGGGATAGAGAGCGTTAAAAAAATATGTGAGTTTCCCAATTCACTTCACAGGAGAGTACAACTCTTTTGCAGCCAATGTGGTATCGTTGTACAGTTAGGCCCCACCCCACAAAATGACACGCCCAATCATACACTAGAACACAATATTGGTTACCTTGTCAATAATCTTCAACACTTGGCAACGCTTCAAATTTTCCACAGCTGCACTCAGGACTCTGATTGGTCGAAATCTCAAACTGCTGTAACCCTGAAATAGGAATGAAATTGATAAGTCACACATATGGGCCGCCGCCTTCATTCTATCAGGCCAGAGACCCCAATCTTTCTTCTGAAGGGACGTTCAGTAACTGAACTCTTACTCTTCTGTTAAAGAGCATTGTGTGTCATCCATGTCTTAATGGACCTTGCTTTGTGCACTGGTGTGCAGTCATGTTGGAGCAGGAAGGGGCCTGGAAGGTGTCCTATCGGGTTGAGGTCAGGATTCTGTGCAGACCAGTTAAGTTCGCTCACCCATGTCTTTATCCACTTAACCCCCGGACTATATTGCTGGTCAAAGACCAGGCCACTTTTTGCGATTCGGCACTGCGTCGCTTTAACTGACAATTGCGCGGTCGTGCAACGTGGCTTCCAAACAAAATTTGCGTCTTTTTTCCCCCACAGATAGAGCTTTCTTTTGGTGGTATTTAATCACCTCTGCGGTTTTTATTTTTTGCACAAAAATAGAGCGACAATTTTGAAAAAAAAAAAAGAATAATTTTTTACTATAATAAATATCCCCCAAAAATATATAAAAAACAAAATTTTCCCTCAGTTTAGGCCGATTCGTATTCTTCTACATATTTTTCGTAAAACAAAAAAAAAACACAATAAGCGTTTATTGGTTTGCGCAACAGTTATAGCGTTTACAAAATAGGGGATAGTTTTATGGCATTTTTCTTAATATTTTTTTTTTACTAGTAATGGCGGCTATCAGCGATTTTTATTGGTACTGCGACATTATGGCGGACACTTTGGACACATTTTTGGGACCATTGGCATTTTTACTATAAAAATGCCACTGGCAGGGAAGGGGTTAATCATGTTCCCTGGGTGTGTTCTAACTGAAGCGGGGGGGGGGGGGTGGGGTGGGACTGACATGGGGAAATGACAGATCGCTGTTCATAAATTGTATGAATATGCGATAGGTAATTTCCCCCCCGACAGGACCGGGAGCTGTGTGTTTACTGTAACGAGCGATCGCGGGTGCCTGGCGGTGATCGTGACTGCTGGGCACGCGTGTCAGGGGCGAGCGTGCACCCCTATTGGCTGGTCGGCGAGATGACATTTAGCTACGTGATCTCGCCCAGCAGAGCCGACCTGCCGCCGTATAACTGCGGCGGCTGGTCAGCAAACAGTCATGGACCTTGCTTTGTGCACAGGTCCAAATTATTTTGGGGGGAATCAGGGTGTGGGGTTGTTTTTCAGGGGTTGGTCTTCCAGTGAAGGGAACTCTTAAGGCGTCAGCATACCAAGAAATTTTGGACAATTTCATGCTCCCAACTTTGTGAGAACAGTTTGGGGGATGGCCCCTTCCTGTTCCAACAGGAGGAACTTGACTGGCCTGCACAGAGTCCTGACCTCAACCCGATGGAATGCCTTTGAGATGAATTAGAGCGAAAACTGCGAGCCAGTCCTTGTCGTCCAACATCAGTGCCTGACCTCACAAATGCTCTTCTGGAAGAATGGTCAAACATTCCCATGGACACTCCTAAACCTTGTGGATGGCCTTCCCGGAAGAGGTGAAGCTGTTATAGCAGCAAAGGGCGGGCCAACTCACACACACTGCTCTTTAACAGAAGAGCAAAGAACCCCAAATGTGTATTTAACACACACGCACAGCATGCCCCCTTTCTCAGCCATACAGGTCTCAGGACTGACCTCTGCTGCTCCACCCACACTTCCCAGAGGCCTCTGCAAGTGACAGTTAAAAATTTCTTCAGCACGCTTTAAGTACTGTGAGATTTTCCGTTTGACTGCATCGCGTCGCTCCCGACTCGGGTCCACTGCAAGAAAAACCCAAAGAACTGGTGAGAGGAGATGAACATGTGAAGATCACTACCATACATTATACCAATTAGGAGCATAGAGGAAAAAACAGCAGAGAGGACTGCGGGGGAAGAGATAGAGTTAGGCTGGCCATAGACGGATCTAAAGTTGGCTGGTTCAGCAGGGACCGGCTGAATTTCCACTTGTGTGGCCATCCCCACTCAGTAGATGATTATATTGACTTCTGATGAACGGACAAGATGAGAACTTTTTTTGCTCAGCCAATGGGCCACAGCTACTGATCAGTGTATTCTGACAGCGCAGAATCCTGCAGGAAGGGGGGATTCCTCTGCCCAATTCATTTGTGTGAATGGAGAAATCTATGGCCAGCTTAAAACGAGGGGAGGGCAGAAGGGAGAAATGATGAATAAATGAAAAGAACAGTAGGGACGATGAAAGAGGACAAATTAGAGGACAGATAGGATAAAATATGGAGGGTAGAAGGACAGGACAGCAAGGAAGGGGGAAAAAAAGGGGGGGATGATAGATGAGAGAATAGAAGGAAAGATGAAAAGTGGTAGAGGAGAGGACAGCTAGGAAAAAGACAGATGGGAAAATAGCAAGTAAGGTGATAGAGGAGAAAACAGCTAGGAAAATACAGGAGCATAGAGGAGATGACAGAAACAGCTAGGAAAATACAGGAGGATAGGATAGAGGAGATGACAGAAATGAAGAATAGAGGAGCGGACAACAGGGGAAGAAATGATACACAAAAAGGACAGCAGGGGAGAAGATAGAAGGGGGAGGCGATGGGGGGCATCAAGGAGAGAATGAAGAGAAGAAGATGGAAGTTGGAGGAGAGGGCAACAGAGGATGAGAGGATAGAGGTAAAAGAAAGTGGCAGTAGAAGAAGAAGGAAGAATAGAGAAGAGGATAGCATGGAAAAGGATGGAGGATGGGGAAAGAAAATAGAGTACAGAGGAGAGGACAGCGGGGAAGAAGATGGGAGGATAAAAGGAGATGGGAGGATAAAAAGGAGAGGGCAGAGGGGGGGGAAGGAGATGGGAGGATAAAAATGAGAGGGCAGAGGGGGGGGGGGGAAGGAGATGGGAGGATAAAAATGAGAGGGCAGAGGGGGGGGGGAAGGAGATGGGAGGATAAAAAGGAGAGGGCAGAGGGGGGGGAAGGAGATGGGAGGATAAAAAGGAGAGGGCAGAGGGGGGGGAAGGAGATGCGAAGATAAAAAGGAGAGGGCAGAGGGGGGGGGGGGAAGGAGATGGGAGGATAAAGGAGAGGACAGCGGGGAAGTAGATGGGAGGATAAAGGAGAGGACAGCGGGGAAGGAGATGGGAGGATAAAGGAGAGGACAGCGGGGAAGGAGATGGGAGGATAAAGGAGAGGACAGCGGGGAAGGAGATGGGAGGATAAAGGAGAGGACAGCGGGGAAGGAGATGGGAGGATAAAGGAGAGGACAGCGGGGAAGTAGATGGGAGGATAAAGGAGAGGACAGCGGGGAAGTAGATGGGAGGATAAAGGAGAGGACAGCGGGGAAGTAGATGGGAGGATAAAGGAGAGGACAGCGGGGAAGGAGATGGGAGGATAAAGGAGAGGACAGCGGGAAAGGAGATGGGAGGATAAAGGAGAGGACAGTGTAGCAACCAACCAATCAGCTTGGAGAGGAACAGAACTAAGACATACTCCTCCACTATAGAATGTCACATTAATGGCACTCCTTGGATTATCATTTACAATATGGCCACAGCAGATTGGACTCTTGTCTATTCGGGTGTCCGCACTGACCTGTCACACCACTGAGAAGGAGCTCCACGCCATGCTTGTAGTGGTTGAACGCAGCCTCGTACTCTTCATTAGCATCCCGCTCCTGCGCCACGTGAAGCTGCTTGGCTGCATCCACCAGGTAATCCCTCTTGGACGGCGGTTTGGATGTCGGCTCAATAACTCGATAGTGACAGGAGAAGTCTCTATCACAGCTCATCTCCCACCTGAACTGTGACACGAGGTGGAAAGTCCCGGAAAGGTGCCACTGTAGTCAGGGTGTGGCTGTAATGAAAAAAAAGGTACAGAAGAATCAGAGTTGTCCCCTCCCATCGGAAAGTGGAGTCATTTTCATCCTAAGTAATCAGACATTGGGTTTTGTTTTTGGGAACATTAAACAAGGAATCTAACTGGTTGAGGAACTGCTTTGCTTTAAATCTATATCAGTGTCTAAGTCTATAGCCCGTCATTGCTCCAAGACATCCAGGTAGGAGCAGAGCTGAGGTTGTGAGCAGAGACCTGGAAAACATGACCTGTTTATTGTTCACTCAAAAAAGAGGTTCAGATTACTGACAAAGGGAAGGAGCCAGCTGTGACTGCAATGCACTATGGGGGCGAATAGTTGTCCAGGGGCCCCAGTTGTGACCCCAAATGTTCTGTGCTGGGAGGGGGGTGTGTAGGCATCTTTACAGCAATTGTCTACCCGATAAATGTGAAACTGGGCAGGTGAGAGGAGTGTGGAGACAGAAAAATCACAGGGACAATGATGAAGAGTGGGGGGGGGGGGTCTCCAGGGACAATGATGGAGAGACGTGGGGGGTCTCCAGGGACAATGATGGAGAGACGTGGGGGGTCTCCAGGAACAATGATGGAGAGACGTGGGGGGTCTCCAGAACAATGATGGAGAGAGGGAGAGGGGGGGGGGTCTCCAGGGACAGTAACAGAGAACTGGTCTCCAGAGACGGGGATTGAGAGGGGTCACCACAGATGGGATGATGAAGTGTAGCTGGGGACAGAGATAGAAAGGGGTTATCAGAATGAAGAAGTGGCACCAGGGACAGGGATGGAAAGGAGTAATCAGGGACAAGGATCGAGGCACCATGGATTGAATTAAAAGGGACTGGGACTAAGGGACAGGATGGAATTGGATCATCAGGGACAAGGATGGACAGGGGGTCTCCAGGGATAGGATTAAGATGGGTCACCAGTGACAGAGATGCAAAGGCTCGCTAGGTATGGGGATGGAGAGGGGTCATCAGGGATGGAAAGGGCTAGCCAGAGATTAGGATGAAGAGGTGTTGTTAAGGACAAGAATGGAACGTGGTCATATGGGCAGGATGATGAGGGATCATCAGGGACATGAATGAAGAGGAATCTCAAGGTAAAGGGGTTATTAGGGATGGAAATGGAGAGGGGTAGCCAAAGGATGGAGAGGTGTCATTAAGGTTGAAGAAATATTGCCAGGGATGGAATAAAAGGAGTTGCCAGGAACAAGGATGGAGATGGGAGATCAATAATGAATGAATGAAAAACGTATATAGCGCGACACATGCGAACTAAATCGCCTCTGGGCGCTCGTTGTTCCAGTATCTCATAACCTCAAAAGAGCAGAGTTTTAATCTGTCTTCTGAAGGTCAGGTGGTTTTCCTCCAACCGAATGCTGGTTGGTAAAGCGTTCCATAGTCTGAGACCTTGGAAAGCAAACCTTCTTTCTCCTTTGGACTTGAATCTGGCCTTGGGTACTTTGACCAAATTTTGGTCGCTGGATCGCAGAATGCGATTGGGATTGTGGGCTTCTATTTTATCGCAAAGATATTGCGGGGCCTTTCCATGGATGCACTTATGAGTCAGACAGACAGAGAGCTTTAAAAGCAATTCTCTCCTTTACTGGCAACCAGTGAAGGGATCTCGGAGAAGGTGAGATTGATTCCCATGGTTTTTTCCCAGTCACAAGTCTGGTGGCCGTATTTTGGACGACTTGCAGACGAGCGATTTGGTACTTTGGGAGTCCGAGGTAAAGGGCATTTGCATAGTCCAGTCTGGAGTTCACAATTGTTCCCACCACGACTGCTATGTCTTCTTTGGGAATAAATGGAATAAGTCTGCGTAGTAGGTGCAGCAGATGGTGAGATCCGCTGACTACTGACCCTATTTGTGCGTTCATTGTCATGTGGGTGTCAAAAATTACCCCGAGACTTTTGACTTTGGCGCTAGGGGTGATGAACTGGCCCAGAATGGGCGGAGGTGCCCAGGTTGTTGCCAGTTGACTGTTGCGACTGGCATGAAACAGAAGAAGTTCTGTTTTGGAATTGTTGAGTTTAAGATAACTCTTAGTCATCCAGTTTTCTATCGAAGAGAGACAATTCTCTAAACAATTCTCTAAACTGAGATGATGATCCTTTCTATTGCAGATGCGAAAATAGAGTCGGGACAGAGAAGGCACGTGCGGGTAAGGGTAGAGAGGGCACGTCAGGGGTAGGGAAGTGGAGACGAAGAAGGCTGCATATCAGGGACAGGGACAAAGAGTGATAAAGTAGTCAGGGAGGGGGGTGTTGACTACTAATGACGGGGATGGAGAAGGAATTCAAAGAGAGGATGAAGAACAGTTACCGGGGATGGAGAAGGAATAGGGACAGGGATGAGGAGGGTCAGGGATGGAGGGGTCTGGGGATGGAAATGAAAAGAAGATAGGGTGCCGGGGATGGAGGGCACGGGGATGGAGAAGGAATATCGGGACAGAGAAGGCACATTAGTGATGGAGAAGGTCGGGGGACGGGTAAGGGATAGAGAAGGCGGGGATGGAGAAGACTGATAGGGATGGAGGGGTCAGGGGTAGGGAAGACACGATGGAGAAGTAATCGGGGACGGGGATGGAGACGAAGAAGGCATATCGGGGACGGGGATGGGGACGAAGAAGGGATATCGATGGAGAAGTAAGGGACAGGAACGATGGAGAAGTAAAGAAGGTACGATGGAGAAGTAATCGGGGACGGGGATGGGGATAAGGAAGGAATATCGGAGGATGGGGGTGAAGGAGGAATATCAGGGAGGGGGGTGAAGAAGACCGATGGAGAAGTAATGTCGGGGGACGGGATGAAGGGTCATTAGCGATGGAGAAGTAATGTCGGGGACGGGGATGGAGGGGATGGAGGGGTCGGGGATGGAGGGGTCATTAGCGATGGAGAAGTAATGTCGGGGATGGAGGGGTCATTAGCGATGGAGAAGTAATGTCGGGGATGGAGGGGTCATTAGCGATGGAGAAGTAATGTCGGGGATGGAGGGGTCATTAGCGATGGAGGGCCACCAGGGACAGAGATGGAGATGATGACACGGGATGAGACATCGTACGAATTACGAGGCAGGGATGAGCATCACACTTGCTGTAGCAGTGGAAAACATTTACGGAGATGTCATCAATGATGGAAGCATCACACAGGGAGCGCAGGGGGAGGAGCATACATCACACAAACACACATAACGGGGCCCAGGGCCCCCCCTTACCTCTTGAAGGTATTTCCAGCATCAACTGGCAGCTCCACCCTGAGTTCTGCTTCCCCTCCTCAGTCTTGTAGATGACATCATACTCCAGCAGCCAATCAGCATCCTGCTGCAGATTAAAGGGACATACACATGCAGCGTCAGATGACATCAGTCAGGGGTCAGGGAACTCTCCAAGGGCCATTCACACCTGAAACCAGGAAGACCAATCAGAGACCTTCTTTACTTCCCCCCAGTAATGGTTGCTAGGGGTAACAGTACACTCTTTCCTATGTCTCCACAGTCTAATGGGAGAGTGGAATGTGTGCCACTGTGTACTGTAACCATAGCTGACAGCCAATCAGATTCCTAGTCTGACCTAGACTACAGAGCTGAACATTATCAGCTACAATGTGATTGGTCATTCAAAGGGTTAAACAGCTCCGCCCTTTAGTCCTGAATTGTGGGCGGGGTCACAGGTTTCCAATTAGATTGTACAATCTCCTCCACACACTGTAAGAACCGCCGACACCCCCCCCCCCCGATATCATTCCCGCCAATCACATTGTAGTGAGTACGGGGGGTGGATACCGGGCGTCATTCCCCTTTCCCAGATTGTCAGCGAAAATAACTGCTGCCGCACCGTGCACACCGGAGAAGAACCACGCCTCCTCCGACCCGCCCAACCACACTCAGCCCCTCCCAGCTGGGGAGGAGAGATTGCGGGAAAAAACGTGGTGGAGAGGTCACGTGCTCATTGGTGCCAGGAAACAAACTTGCTCATCTGACAGAACACCTGAGTGAGACGTGCGCTGCGCGGTGACGTCACGTAGACCGCCGCCATGTTTCTTCTCCCCCGTCTGCCATCTTGGTACTCCTGGTCACGGTTGTTATCATGCCGCCCGGCGGATCAGAGAAGGAATCGGAGTTATCGGAGCGAATTGAGGCTTTCATCACTGGCCTGAAGAGGGGGGGAGGGCGCTCGAGTTCAGAGGAGACCGCCCGAGAGACTGTGGGCCTTCTTCGCCGTATTATCGCTCAGGCCAGATGGGGCAATGCGGGTGAGGCCCCAGAGGGTGTACAGGAGCAAAGGGCAAGCAGTGGGGTCACCACAATGATGAGGATAGACTGCGGGTCACCCCTGTGACAAGGGGAGACAAAGAGGTCTCCTCTGAGAGAAGGATGGGTGACAGGGTCGCCGTAGGGTTGCCACCTATCTGGGATTCACCCGGACAGTCCGGGTTTTGACTCGCCTTCGGTTTGGCTTGAAGAAAAAGTGGCAACCCTAGGTCACCCCCACTTCTTAATGAAGGCGGACAGTGGGGGTCACCCCCAGGATAAGAGCGGTCATTAGTTGAGAGCTGCACCCCTGTAATAAGGGTGGATGGCAGGTCACCCCCATGATGAGGTAGGAAGATGTGGTCCCCTCCGGGAAAAGGGATGCGTGACGTGGTCACCATCAGGATGAAATCCGACGTTAGAAGGCACCCCTGTAATAAGGGAGAGGAGGAGAACCCCTGCAATGTAGGTGAATAAGTGGGGTCACCTCCACGACGAGGGACAATAGTGGGGTCACCTCCATGACAAGGGAGGAAGATGTGGTCACCTGCGGGAAAAGGATGGGCGGTGGCGTCACCATCAGGATGATTGCAGATGTTAGGAGGCACCCCTGTAATAGGGGGAGGAGGGGAACCCCTGCGATGTGGGTCACCTTCATGACAAGGGAGGACAATGAGGTCACCTCCAGAACAAAGATGGGGTCACCTCCATGACCAGATGTGGTCACCTCCGGGGAAAGGATGAACAGCGGGGTCACCATTTGGATGACTGCAAATGTTAGTGTAATAAGAGAGAGGAGGGGAACCCTTGTAATGCAGGTGGATAGTGGGCCACCTCCATGACAAGGGAGGAAGATGTGGTCACCTTCGGAAAAAAGGATGAACGGCTGGGTCACCATTGAGATGAATGCAGATTTTAGGGGACACCCCTGTAATAAGGAAGAGGAGGGGAACCCTTGTAAAGCGGGTGGATACGGGGTCACCTCCAGGTAAGAAGGAGGAATGGCAGGTAACCCCCATGATGAGGGAGGAAGATGTGCTCACCTCTGGGAAAATAATGGATGGTGGGTTCGCCATCAGGATTAATGCAGCCATTAAGGAGCACCCCCTGTAATATGGAAGAGAAGGGTGACACCTGTAATGTGGGTGGATAGTGGGACACCTCCATGACAAGGAAAGACAATGAGGTCACCTCCAGAACGAGGACAGTTGGAATGTCACCCCCTATGATGAGGGAGGAAGATGTGGTCACCTCCAGGAAAAGGATGGACAGCGGTGTCACCATTGGGATGTTGGGAGGCACCCCTGTAATAAGGGAGAGGAGGGGAACCTGTGTAATGTTGATGGATAGTGGGTCACTTCCATGATGTGGGAGGACAGTGAGGTCACTTCCATGATGTGGGAGGACAGTGAGGTCACATCCATAACAAGGACAGTTGGAATGCCAGCCCCATGATGAGGGACAAAGGTGGGGTCACCTCCAGGATGATGGTGGATAGTAGCAAGTCAGCCCCAGGACACGGAAAAACAATTTGGGTCTTCTCTGGCACAATGAAGGACAACAAAGTTACCACTGGGACAGAGATGGACAGCAGGGTCACCCCCCTCCCCCAAATATAAGCAAAAGTGGGGTCACACCCAGGATAACAGTGATCATGAGGGTGGGGTGCATCCCTGTATTAAGGATGGATGGCAGGTCACCCCCATTATAAAGGGAGGAGGATGTGGTCACCTCTGGGAAAAGAATGGACAGCGCGTTCACCATCAGTATCAATGTGGACATTAGGGGGCACCCCTGTAATGCGGATGGATAGTGGGTCACCCCCCATGACGAGGGAGGACAATACGGTCACCTCCAGGAAGAGGACAGTTGGAATGTCACCCACCAGGATTAGGGAGGAAAATGTGGTCACCTCCGGGAAAAGAATGGACAGCGCGTTCACCCTCAGTATCAATGTGGACATTAGGGGGGAACCCCTGTAATGCGGGTGGATAATGAGTGATGAGGAAGGACAAAGAGATCACCGCCAGAACAAGGACAAATGGAATGTCACCCCCAAGACTGGGGATAATGGTGGGGTCACCTCCAGGATGAGGGTGGACAGTCCGTAAGGTCAACCCCGGAATAAGGACAAATGGTTTGGGTGATCTCTGGGACAAGAGTAGATGGCCAGTCACCCCCATGACAAGAGAGGATGGCGGGATCACCCCCAAAAAAAGGATAGACCAGCAGTATGAGGGCAGATAATGGGGGAGAGGGGGCAGACAGAAGGTCACCCTGGTGACGAGGGGGGACAAGCAGAGTCACGCCCCAGGATGAGGACAATTGACAGGGTCACCCCCACAATGGGGTCAGATGAGTGAGAAGCCCTCTCTGTAGATGATGGGATCACTCTTGCAGTGTGTGGGGGGGGGGAGGGGGTCACTCCCAGGTTTGGGGTAGGCAGTTTGGTCTTCACTTGTGTAACATCTCTCATTCCTCTAGGAGAGCTGATGGACATTATCCGAAGGGAAGGGAGAAGGATGACGGCTGCACAGCCTTCGGAGACCACCGTAGGGAACATGGTGCGCCGGGTGCTGAAACTCATCCGTGAGGAGTATGGCAGGTGAGGAGCCTCAATCATACCCCCCCATCACACTCTGTGCCCCTCTGTACCATGAGGACTGCCATGTCTGACCTGGAGGGAACATGAAGCCAGTGAAGTCTGAACTCTTGATCTCTATGCTTGTTCCAGAGATGGGATTAGCATGATGGCTTCATTTTCTTTCCAATGCCTCTTGCTGACACACCCCCATGCAATCAACATTTGTGCCCCTTTAAATTTCCTGCACTAAGTTGTGGACTAAACTTATTATACATATCATAACCCACTGTAATGCCACGGTCTTTAAGTGATTAAATCATTCGATTAATTTGGCGCATGCCACCTAATGGGTGTCCATCTTGTGCGCAGGTTGCGCGGCTGCAGTGAGGAGAATGACCAGCAGGAATCGCTCCACAAGCTGGTGATGGTGGAGGAGGGACTCAGCGAGGACTTCAACACTTTCTTCCCGCTGCTAAAAGCCAATGTGATCGAAGCCGTAAATGAGCTGCTCGTCGAACTGGGTAATAATCTGCCGCGGCGTGTGGACATCTCTCCCCACTATGTCTGTTTCTAATTGGTCAATGTTTCCCGGCAGAGGGCACCACCGACAACATTGAAACCCAGGCCAAGGAACACATCCATTCCAACGAGGTGATCATGACGATCGGTAGTTCACGGACTGTGCTGCGTTTTCTGCAGGAGGCTGCTCGTAAGAGAACATTCCATGTTATAGTGGCTGAGTGCGCCCCCTTCTGTCAGGTAAGTAGAGGGGACTCTACATTCAAGGTAGGTCATCTACTAGCCCACCGCTGACCCTTCCTGTTTTTAGGGTCACGAAATGGCGGTCAGTTTGGCGAAAGCGGGTATAGAGACTACAGTCATCACAGATGCTGCCATCTTCGCAGTCATGTCCCGTGTGAATAAAGTGAGTGGGGGGGAAGGGTGATGTTAGTTTGGCCAGATCTGTGTGTGGAAAGTGACGATATCCCTTCTTTCTCAGGTTATTATAGGCACCAAGACCATCCTGGCTAATGGCTCCCTACGCGCAGTGTCCGGGACGCATGCATTGGCTCTGGCCGCAAAGCATCACTCCACTCCGCTCATAGTGTGCGCGCCCATGTTCAAACTCTCACCACAGGTACATCCTAAGTGTGGGGAATGTTGGTGATAATACCAGAAGTTTCTGTAACTTGTTAGTATCTGTGGCCTGTCCGTCCCTCTGTGTGTCGGCTTGTAAGCTCCTCCCTCACCAAGTGTGTCAGTTTTTGTGGCTCCACCTTCACATTGTTTCGGTTTGTGCACCTCCTCCCTGGCCATGTATCGGTTTGCTTTTTCCCCCCTTGCTGCGTGTGGTCCCGCCATCATTTTTTGTGCAATAAGAAAAAATAGCATATATATTTTTTATTTTTATTATATATATATACAATTTATAAATTTTGTATTCATTTAATCAGTGTATTATATGGTTATGTATGATCTGTTCAGTACCTGGCCACGAGATGGCGTATTTAGGTATTTGAAATGGTAATCATTAGTGTTCTTAATCTTTTTAATTTATTTGATATATGTATTAAAATTCTATATATCCATGTATCGGCCTTTGCGCTCATATAAAACCTACTATGTGCAAGGTTTGTAGCCACAATGATGTTTGTATTTTTCCCTGTTGCTCACTCCGATGACACGCTGACATCGAGGAGGCTATTTAAACACAAGCTATCCTCAATCACCGTAGCAACCCATGAATAAGTCGCGTGCCCGTGACGTAACGCGTAGGGAGGAGTCTACGATCGTATCCGAGTCTATCGGATCGAGTTGAGGAGACAGCACACTGAGTGGCGTATCATGCTTATACTAAGCGGGGATTCGTGAGTGCATCTGTTGATGTTTTTGGATCGCATTATCCGCCTGCTTTTTGATGTTTGTGCAATGAGGTTTTCTTTTTCTTTTTTTCATATCCATCCGCACACGAGTGCCTGATCACCTGAGTCACAGTGTGAAGGACTGGGATCCACACTCTTAGTGAAGGAGGGCATCATTCATGTTATGTTTTGTTCCTCTATGGAATCCGTGTTGCTGCCTTCACTGTGCACCTGATTTAGGACTAATCACATCAACACATATGGAGACTGTTTCTCCCTGATTTGTTTGGTTGTTTGATTTGTTTGTTTGTATGATTTACACTTATAAGTTAATATTAGCGCATCCTACTATATAATATTTTTTGTGCAATCCCCTCCTCCACCCTTTTGTTTGTGTTTATGGCCCCTCCCTTACCGTCTGGCTCCTCCCTTGCTTTGTAGACCCTCCCTCTTCCTCTAACAGTTTATCTCCTCTCTTTTTGTATGTGGCTCCTCCCCTCAATTTCTGTGTCAGCTTGGCTGGCGCCTTTCCCCGATTTCTGTGGCCACTCCCTCTTTCTATGTTTTTTCCAACTCATTGCTGTATGTGGCTCCTCCCTCACCCAGTTTGTCTGGCTCCTCCCTCATCCTCTGTCAGTGTTTTGCCCTTTTTCTGTGTGTAGCTCAAACCCCATCACCCTCTTTGTCAGTTTTTCTGTCTCCTCCCTCACTTTGTGAGGTTTTTCTGGCTCCTTCCCTACTTTATGTGGCCCCTCCCTCATCCTATGTCAGTTTATCTCCTCCCCTCACTCTTTGTCAGTATGTCTGCCCCCCCCCCCCCATGTGGCTCCTCCCTCAACCTCTTTGTCAGTTTGCCTGGCTCCTCTCATATCCTGTCAGTCTATCTCTGCCCTCACTTTGTGTCAGTTTGTCTGACTCCTTCCCTGCTTTATGTGGCCCCTCCCACATCCTCAGTCAGTATATCTCCCCCTTGTTGTATGTGGCCTCTCCATCTTCTGTGTCACTTTGTGCAATCTCATCCTTTCCCCTTTTGTCTGTGTATATGATCTCTCCCTTACCCTCTGTTCCAGTTTGTCTGGCTCCTCCCTTGCTTTGTGGCCCCTCCTTCCTCCTCAAACAGTTTATATTCTTTCTTTCTATATATGGCTCCTCCCCTCAATCTCTGTGTCAGTTTGGCTGGCTCCTTCCCTGCTTTATGTGGCCCCTCCCTCTTTCTCTGTCAGTTTATCCCCCCCTTGCTGTATGTGTCTTCTCCCTCACCCACTTTGTCAATTTGTCTGGCTCCTTCCTCACTTTGTGTCAGTTTTTGTGGCTCCTTCCCTGCTTTATGTAGCCCCTCCCTCATCCTCGGCCAGTTTATCCCCTCCCTTGATGTATGTGGCTCCTCCTCTCACCCTTTTCCAGTTTATCCCCTCCCTTGATCTCCTCCCTTGATGTATGTGGCTCCTCCTCTCACCCTTTTCGTCAGTCTGTGCCCCTCCCTCATCCTCGGTCAGTTTATCTCCTCCCTTGCTGTATGTGGCTCCTCCTCTCACCCTTTCTGTCAGTCTGTGCCCCTTTCCTTTACTCTGTCAGTTTGGCTGGCCCCTTCCTTGCTTCGTTTGGCCCCTCCCCTCACCCTCTGCCAGTTTGTGTGGCCCTCCCTCACTGTAATTATTGGAAGGGGATGAATGTTGGTGATAACAGTACTGTTTTTTCCCTTCCTCAGTTCCCAAATGAAGAAGACTCCTTCCACAAGTTTGTGTCTCCACAAGAAGTTCTCCCATTCTCACAAGGTAGGGGGCGCTCTTTACTGCTCCCCAGCTGTGCACTGTGTATATGGAGAGTAACACATCTTTTCTTTGCAGGTGAGATTCTGTCCAAAGTTAGCGCTCACTGTCCCATCTTTGACCATGTCCCTGCGGAGCTGATCACGCTGTTCATAACCAACATCGGAGGGAACGCTCCATCGTACATTTACCGCCTGATGAGTGAACTCTACCACCCTGCAGACAATGACCTGTGATACCGCTGTATATGCACTAATAAACACATGAAGACTGAATTCAAGAAATAAATATTGTATTGTGTGTTTTACACTCCACTTCAGCCTTCGAGTGTTGTGTATCTGGATGAGTCTCTGCTCCGTTTGGCTGCTCCATGGAACAAGACGACCCTGCGCCAAAGAGCCGCCAGGCCTTGTAGTGGCGTCGCAGACGGCTCAGGTTGGGCTTTGGAGAAACCTGATGATAAAAAGTGAGAGCAATTAAAGCAGATCCTGGAATCCGGTGCCCAATCACCTAGTCACCTGCTGCTGGCTTGTCTCTTCATTTCCAAATTGTACAGTGATTTGTGCATCATCCATTGAGGGTCACAGAAATTCGGGAACTATTGGGTTATACTTCTGGCTAAAGGGGACTGGAGCAGTGTAAAAACTGCTATAGGGTAGTTAGAAAATGGTTAATCTAGTGTTCTAGGAATTCACGCCCTTTCTTCACCTCTGCTGGGAAAAGTTTAACCTAGTCTTTTGCTAGCCTTAGGCTTTTTTTAACGTATTTTGCTTCTGTGCATGAGCATGGAGGGAAGGGGTGCTTTTAAATATATACAGTACAGACCAAAAGTTCTCATTCCAAGAGTTTTGTTTATTTTCATGACTATGAAAATTGTAGATTCACACTGAAGGCATCAAAACTATGAATTAACACATGTGGAATTATATACATAAAACAAAAAAAGTGTGATGAAACAACTGAAAATATGTCATATTCTAGGTCCTTTTGCTTTGATTACTGCTTTGCACACTCTTGGCATTCTCTTGATGAGCTTCAAGAGGTAGTCACCTGAAATGGTCTTCCAACAGTCTCGAAGGAGTTCCCAGAGATGCTTAGCACTTGTTGCCCTTTTGCCTTCACTCTGCGGTCCAGCTCACCCCAAACCATCTCCATTGGGTTCAGGTCCGGTGACTGTGGAGCCAGGTCACCTGGTGCAGCACCCCATCACTCTCCTTCTTGGTCAAATAGCCCCTTACACAGCCTGGAGGTGTGTTTGGGTCATTGTCCTGTTGAAAAAAAATAAATGATGGTCTAACTAAACGCAAACCAGATGGAATAGCATGTCGCTGCAAGATGCTGTGGTAGCCATGCTGGTTCAGTATGCCTTCAATTTTGAATAAATCCCCAACAGTGTCACCAGCAAAGCACCCCCACACCATCACACCTCCTCCTCCGCTTCACGGTGGGAACCAGGCATGTAGAGTCCATCCGGTCACCTTTTCTGCGTCGCACAAAGACACGGTGGTTGGAACCAAAGATCTCAAGTTTGGACTCATCAGACCAAAGCACAGATTTCCACTGGTCTAATGTCCATTCCTTGTGTTCTTTAGCCCAAACAAGTCTCTTCTGCTTGTTGCCTTTCTTTAGCAGTGGTTTCCTAGCAGATATTCTACCATGAAGGCCTGATTCACACAGTCTCCTCTTATCAGTTGTTCTAGAGATGTGGCTGCTGCAAAAGGTGGCTACTTTGAAGAACCTAGAATATGACATATATTTTCAGTTATTTCACACTTTTTTGTTATGTATATAATTCCACATGTGTTAATTCATAGTTTTGATGCATCCAGTGTGACTCTACAATTTTCATAACCATGAAAATAAAGAAAACGCTTGGAATGAGAAGGTGTGTCCAAACTTTTGGTCTGTACTGTATATGTGTGTATAAAAAAAAAGTTTCTTTATTATATTTTACACTCACTTTTTATTTTTTTGTAAACATTCCTTGTGATAGTAAAAAAAGGATGACAGGTCCTCTTTATGGTCTTTAAAGGGGTAGTTCCCCCAAAAAACTGTTTTTTAACATTGATTGAGGCTCGTTTTGTCAAGGGGAATCGGGTGTTTTTTTTTTAGAAACGAAGCAGTACTTACCGTTTTAGAGATGCATCGTCTCCGACGCTTCCAGGTATGGTCTTCGGGTCTGGGCGTTCCTATTTGATTGACAGGCTTCCGACGGTCGGATACATCGCGTCACGATTTTCCGAAAGTAGCCTAACGACGGTGCGCAGGCGCAGTATAGAGCCGCACCGGTGCTCGGCTTCTTTCGGCTACTCGTGACGCGATGTATGCGACCGTCGGAAGCCTGTCAATCAAATAGGCACGCCCAGACCAGACGATCATACCCGGAAGCGACGGAGACGATGCATCTCTAAAACGGTAAGTACTGCTTCGTTTCTAAAAAAAAAACACCCGATTCCCCCTTGACATAATGAGCCTCAATCAATGTTAAATAAAGGTTTTTGGGGGAATTACCCCTTTAAGACCTCAGACCATTCCTCCTACCTTTTTGAAGGCATCAAATCAAAAGGGTTAAAAAAAAAAAAATCTTCCGCCCTAGACCGAAAGCAAAGTCATGATGGCCTGCCTTATTGCATACTAATTAAAAGTGTTTAGATTTGATCTCATATTATATATGTAAATTGTATAATGTATGGCCAGCGTTACGCTTGGAAGTTGCTCACTATGAGTTTCAGATCCACCACCAGTCACTTTATTAGGTACAAACAAACATTCTGTGCTCGCAGTGGTTAACCTAGAGGTACACAGTGCAAAATCCCTCCTTAGCGCCAATGGTCTTGCTGCCCTCTTATGCCGCGTACACACGATCGGAATTTTCAATGGAAAAAGTCAGACAGACTTTTTCCATCGCATATTCCGATCCTGTGTAGCCCCATTAGAGTTTTTTTTATCGGAAATTACAATGAATTGTATCAGAGTTTAGATATAGAATGTTCTATAATCAGGCAAAAGCCTGATCGTGTGGCTCAGCAAGACTGAAAAACAATAAAAAAAGGGATTTTTGAATACAGCTTACCTGTAAAATCCTTTTCTTGGAGTACATCACGGGACACAGAGCGGCATATTCATTACTATGTGGGTTATATGGAGTACCTTCAGGTGTGGACACTGGCAATCTCAAACAGGAAGTCCCCTCCCTATATAACCCCCTCCCCTAGAGGGAGTCCCTCAGTTTTGTAGCAAGCAGTATGCCTCCCAAAATGGTCACCCAAAAGAGGGGTGGGAGCTCTGTGTCCCGTGATGTACTCCAAGAAAAGGATTTTACAGGTAAGCTGTATTTAAAAATCCCTTTTTCTTTCTCGTACATCACGGGACACAGAGCGGCATATTCATTACTATGTGGGATGTCCGAAAGCAATGCTTTAATGAGGGGAGGGAGACATCTTCCAAAGAAGGATTCAATTTAGAGATAAACTCAAATCATAATAATAATTCCAACTTAGTCAAGAAAAAAACTTTTTTTTTTTTTTTTTTTTTATAACCAAGGGTGTTTCTGATCCCGAGGATTTCAAACTGCAGCCTGTAGTACTGCCTGTCCAAAGGCAGCATCCGCATTTCTTCTCACGTCTAGTTGATAAAACCTTGTAAACGTGTGGACTGATGACCACGTTGCCGCCTTGCATATCTGAGCCATAGAGATCTGATGGTGTGCTGCCCAAGAGGCGCCCATGGCCCTGGTAGAATGGGCCTTTACCGACAACGGAGGAGGCAACCTCTTCAACCCGTAGGCTTGAATGATTAATTGTCTAATCCATCTCGAGATGGTGGATTTTGCAGCTGCCTGCCCCTTCTTGGGGCCATCTGGTAGAACGAATAACACATCTGTTTTCCGGATCTTTTCTGTAGCTTTAAGATAGGCCTTCATGGCCCGGACAATATCCAAGGTATGCAGCAACCCCTCCTTTCTAGATGTAGGTTTTGGAAAGAAGGATGGAAGTACCAAATCCTGGTTTAAGTGAAATTTGGATATAACCTTTGGTAGAAAGGAAGGATGGGGCCGGAGAACTGCCCTGTCCTTATGCAGAACGAGATATGGTTCCTTACACGATAAGGCTGCTAATTCTGACACTCTCCTGGCCGAAACTATGGCGACCAAGAAAACCAATTTTCTTGTCAGTAAGACTAAAGGAATCTCAGCCAACGGCTCAAAAGGCTGTTTCTGTAGAGTGGACAGGACAAGATTTAAGTCCCATGGACAAATTGGTGACTTGACAGGAGGATTAATACGCAAGACCCCCTGTATGAAGGTCTTTACCAGCGAGTGGGTGGCCAGCGGCCTCTGAAACCACACTGACAGAGCTGAGATCTGTCCCTTGATTGTGCTTAGTGCCAGGCCTTTATCCACTCCTAGCTGGAGAAAACTTATCACCCTATAGTATATTTGCGGGAATTCCATCTTTTGGATTCACACCAGCCTACGTAGTTCCTCCACACCCTGTAATAAATCACCCTGGAGACCGGCTTTCTAGCCCTAATCAGGGTAGGAATTACCTGCCTAGACAGACCTCTACCCCTGAGAATCAGGGATTCAGCCTCCAGGCCGTCAAATTTAGACGCTGTAATGTAGGGTGGAGGATCGGGCCTTGTGAGAGTAGGTCTGGTTGTAGAGGAAGAGTCCAAGGGTCTCCCACTGCCATCTTCAGGACTAGTGAGTACCAAGTCCTCCGGGGCCAAGCCGGAGCTACTAGAATGACTGGCTTGTTCTCCACTCTGATCTTGCGCAACAGGCGCGGGAGTAACTGTAGGAGGAGGAAATGCATATAGAAGTTTGAATTGATGCCAAGGGCAAACCAACGCATCGGTTCCGCAGGCCATAGGATCCCTCGCTCGCGACACGAACCTGTCTAGTTTCTTGTTGAACCTGGATGCCATTATATCTACGTCCGGCATTCCCCACCTCTGGCAGATTGTCTGAAAGACCTGGGGATGCAGGGACCACTCCCCTGGCAACAGACTCTGGCGACTTAAGAAGTCTGCCTGCAGGTTGTCCACTCCGGGAATGAATATCGCTGAAATGCAGGGTACATGAACCTCTGCCCATTGAAAAATCAAGTTCACCTCCCTCTGAGCGGCCTGGCTCCTGGTTCCCCCTTGGTGGTTTATGTATGCCACCGCCGTGGCATTGTCTGACTGGATTCTCACCGGGAACCCCTTTAATCTGGAGGTCCAAGCCAGAAGGGCTAGGCGAGCAGCTCTGATTTCCAAGATATTGATGGGGAGCTGCCTCTCTGCTTTCACCCAAGTTCCCTGGCGGGAGAACCCCTCGAAGACCGCCCCCCAGCCTGCCAGGCTGGCGTCTGTGGTAACTACCTTCCAGACAACAGGGCTGAAGGATTTTCCCTTTAGAAGGTTCTGAGGGTTCAACCACCAGGCCAGGCTTTGTCGGACCCTTGATGATAGCGTCAAAGGGGACTCTAAGGCATGTGCCCTCTTGCCCCAGGCTGCTAGAATGGCTGCCTGTAGGACGCGAGTGTGGATCTGAGCGTATGGTACTGCCTCGAATGTGGCCACTAGCTTGCCTAGTAATCGCATACACAGGCGAATAGTTGGTTTTTTCTTGTTTAGAACCAACTGAACCAACCCCTTGATAGCCTCGATCTTTACAAGGGGCAGGAACACCTTTTGATGTTCTGTGTCTAACCTCATGCCGAGGTATTCCAACTGCTTTGTAGGCTGGAACGCTGACTTTCCCCGGTTCAGGACCCAGCCGAATTCTTCGAGGTACCGAACCGTGAGGTTTACTGCCTTTTGCAGACCCGGCCGTGAGTGATCTATGATTAAAAGGTCGTCCAAGTATGCTAGGACTGTGACCCCTTGGATCCTTAAATTGGCCAGAACTGGGGCTAGGATCTTCGTGAATACCCGGGGGGCCGTGGCCAGCCCGAAGGGGAGCGCCCTGAATTGGAAGTGTCGCTGCCCCACCGCGAAGCGTAAAAACCTTTGATGCGACTGAAAGATTGGTACATGAAGGTAAGCATCCTTTATGTCTATGGAGGCCAGAAAATCGTCCTTCTGAAGCGCGGCGGCTGCTGACCGGATGGATTCCATCCGGAAGGAACGAACCCTTAGGTAACCGTTTAACCTCTTTAGGTCCAAGATTGGCCTGACATCGCCGTTGGGCTTTGGTATGACAAAGAGATTGGAATAGAAACCTAGGCCTTGCTCTTGGGCTGGCACTTCTATAATTACGTCCTGGCCAAGCAGGTGATCCAAAGCTGCCAGCATTGAGGCCTTCCTTGCTGGATCCTTGGTAGCCTTGATTCTTGAAAATGAGGCGGAGGATACCTTAGAAACTCCAGTCTGTAACCTGTGGTTACAGATGCCCGGACCCATTTGTCGGGGATCTTGGCTTCCCAAACTTCTGAGAAGAAACGAAGCCTTCCCCCCACCCGCGAGAGTGGGGGCGCCCCTTCATAAGGCAGACTTAGGGGCTGTCTTTGACGGCTTGCGATACCACGGCCTCTTACCCCCAGGGGTCTGTCCCTGCGATCTACTGTTAACGTTGGATCGTGCAGGCGGCCGTCGATACTGCCTGGAATTTGAGGGCCCCGAGACAGGAAAGAGCTGCCTTTTAAATGTAGGAGCCCGGAATGTCTTCTTTTTTGACCGGTAAAAGGGTATTCTTGCCATTTGAAATAGTCTGAATATATTTATCCAGATCCTCTCCGAAGAGTCGTCCTCCATGGAAGGGAAACCCTGCCAGAAGCTTTTTGCATGGGGGCTCCGCCGCCCAGTTCTTCAACCATAAGAGCCTTCTCATGTGCACCAAACATAGTGATAAACGAGAGGCCTGCTGGATGGAATCTTTTATAGCATCTACCGCAAAACACAGAGCTCTGGGAATGTCAGAAAACTCTTCTGCTTGTTGGGTAGGCATGTCCTTTAACATTTCCTTTGTCTGGTCTTTTAATGCCTGACAAACTCCAATTGCAGCCACCGCTGGCTGCACCACTGCTCCTGCCGTAGCAAAGGATGCTTTTAAAAGTGTCTCTAATCTTTTATCAACCGGATCCTTAAACATATGTATGTTTTCCACCGGGCAAGTTAGTGATTTATTCACACATGAGATGGCTGCATCCACTACTGGGAGCCTCCACCTCTTGGAGAATTTTTCCTCCATGGGGTAAATGACCGCAAATCTTTTCGGTGGCAGAAAAATTCTGTCCGGCCGTACCCAATCCCGAAAGATCAATTCCTCCAAGAGAGGATGGACCGGAAAAACTGCGTTGCTTAACGGAGCTTTCAAAGAGCCCAGAGAGGATACCGGAGGAACCTGAGGCTCTGGCAATGGCAAACTAAATGCCGAGCGGACCATGTCCGTCAAAGACTGTACCCACAGTCTTTCTGTCTGGGAATCTGAAAATGGTTCCTCCGAGGCAGACCCCTCAATCCCTGAACCCTCTTGGTTCAGGTCTAGTTGATCCTCCTGTGATTCCAATTCCTCCGGAGAGAGAATCTCAGCATCTGAGGATACACCTCTTGGTGATGGGGATCTAACCCGTTTCTTACCAGGAATAGCTCTAGCGATCAATGCTGCTATTCTCTCTTCTAGCCCCCCTAGGGATACAGCTAGCATCTCCTCTGTGATAAACACAGGGCTGGGCTGATCTGGGCCAGCCTCCGCACCAGATCCCCCTAATGGCTCATCCAAGGCGTTTCTTATGTTAATAAGTTGCGGGGAAAGTATCGGCATATCATCAGAATCAGAAAGGGAACCCTTTTGTTTTTTGGTCTTTTTTGTACCCTTTGACCCCGAACCTTTGGAAGCCATAATACAAAATCGAGGGACTCCGCCCACACAACAGACTGTAGTGGCCAGGAGTACAAAAATCAGAGTTTAGGGGACAATAGATCACTAATGCCCAAAAACTGATGGGATCCCGTATGTTCCTTTTTTTTTTAAAATATATTATATATTTTCTTTTGACAACATACAGTGACCCCAAACTAAGTTTGCCAGCCTCCAAACCCGCTGCAAAAAAGGGGGATTTCTTGGCTTAACAAAAAGGTATTGGAACAAAGTCCACATGTACTACCCCTCTTCCGCCACCGGGAGTCACTGTTCTGCCGCTCTGCGTCCTCTCCTCTGAAAATCAGCCTCAGACTGAGCACTGACAATGCCTGCTGTCTATAACAGCACAAAGGCGCGCCCCTGTATGACGCCGCCGGCACGCCCCCCCCCCCCGCCCTCCTGTCTGAACGGCGCGAAAAAAAACGTCAATAAGACGTGCGCGCGCGCAACGCGCGCGCGCGTATGCCGGAAACAGGAGGAACATGGAGGAGCCGCGCTGCTGGAGATCCAGGAACGCAGAAACAGGCGGCAGATTCAAACCCCCGGCCAGGTAGGACTCTCCAAAGGCCCCTAGGGATCCTTACTAGCCCTAGGAAGAAACAGCAGGTTTAGCTAGCACACATATTTAGACAGGGGGACCTAGTGATGGGGGAGAAAAGGTGTCATCCTGTCTCTCTTCAGACATAGTGAACAAGGTTGCCCATGCAGAGCATACTTAGGCTATCCCCCCTTTTAGGTTACCCCGGAGAGCCTGCTGTCGAACCAAGTCCCGCAGGCTCCCCCTTACCTGCTCCATGCTGCAGGATGTTTGTCAGCAAACTGATCCAATCTTCTCCCATCTCCGTGGGTAGCGTAGTAGACCTTCAGGCCCTGGGGTCCTATGAAGGTACCCACTGTCCTGGACCTATATAGCACCCTGGCAAACAGGAACTTATGGTTTTAACAAACTCCAAGTCCTGGGCCCAGGGTCCAGCCCTCCAAAGAGGAGCATTATAGGCAAAACCCCACGGCTTGGGGCCCGGGTACTGTCCACTTTGGCACTGAGGCTCCTTGGACAGATCCGGTTAGCCCGCCCTTAATCCCAAGGATGTGGAGCAAAGCTATTCCGTGACCAACACCTAAGACACTGGCGAAAAAACTGAGGGACTCCCTCTAGGGGAGGGGGTTATATAGGGAGGGGACTTCCTGTTTGAGATTGCCAGTGTCCACACCTGAAGGTACTCCATATAACCCACATAGTAATGAATATGCCGCTCTGTGTCCCGTGATGTACGAGAAAGAAAAGAAAGGACGCACTGACCTAGCGCATTACCTTAATAACAACATGTATTCCAAGATAAACACAGCAATAAACATTCTTACAAACGTAAATTGAGTAAACGCATGTTATAGCAAGTGGGATCAACTGCCTGAAGTTCTAATCAAGTCCATCAGTACGGCCGGGACCAGGAAGCATCCAAAAGTGGCTGACACGTTTCAAGGGCGAACCCTCTTCATCAGAGCCAGGAAGAGGGTTCGTCCCTGAAACGCATTAGCCACTTTTGGACACCTCCTGGTCTTCTGGCAGTACTTACTAGTTATTTTATTCAGGTACAAATGTTCAATTGCTTGTTAACACAAATTGCTAATCAGCCAATTGCATAGCAGCAGCTCTGTGCATTTAGGCATCTAGACGTAGTCAAGACAACTTGCTGAAGTTCAAACCAAGCATCATAATGGAGAAGAAAGGGGATTTGAGCGACTTTGAAAATGGCGTGGTTGTTGGTGCCAGACCGGCTGGTCTGAGGATTTCAAATACTACTGATATACTGGGATTTTCATCTCTTGGGTTTAGAGTGAATGGTCCAAAAAAGAGAAAATATCCAGTGAGTGGCTGTTGTGTGGAGGAGAATGGGCAGACTTTTATTGTTGTCTTTCTATCATCTCACTCAAAAAATTCACTTGTTACATCCAAGGTATGCAGAATACCATCTCTGAATGCACAATACATTAAACCTTGAAGCAGATCGGCTACAGCAGCAGAAGACCACACCGGGTGCCACTCCTGTCGGCTAAGAACAGGATCACCAAAATTGGACAATAGAAGATTGGAAAAACGTTGCCTGGTCCAAATTTCAGCTGCAACATTCAGATGGTCGGGTCAGAATTTGGTGTAAACATGAAAGCATGGATCCATCCTGCCTTGTATTACCAGTTCAGGCTGGTGGTGATATAATGGTGTGGGGGGGGGGGGGGATATTTTCTTGCCACACTTTGGGCCCCTTTAAAGCTGAGGTTCACACAAAAAGTCCCCCCCCCCCTCCGGTGACACATTTGGCACCTTTCAGGGGGAGGGGGGTGCAGATACCTGTCTGAGACCCTATGTGATTATCAGACCTCCTCCTCCTCTGTGTCACCCCCACTACGTTTTTGTGTCTCTATAAGCTCCTCCTCTCTTTGTTGGTCTGTGCCCTTGCTGTGAACCAATTTGCCTTCCTGGTTATTAGAAGTGGGTCAGCATCTTGTCTAGCTAGTTTTACTGTGTTTGGGTAATATGAGTGTTGGTCTTCTAGCTACACTTTGATTGGCTCCAGATACAAAGCTTTAGGCCTGCTGACATAATTTTCACCCTAGAACACATTTTTGTAGCAGTAGTGCAATGTGTAGCCCCCATGGGTGTTGGGAGAATGGTGGGTAGCTGTTAGAATACCTGGTCCTCCGACTGCAGGTGAAGCAGATCTGCGAGGGGCAGGATGGCCGGTCTTCCATGTGCACACTGGAAGGGCAGGGAACACTGTGCCAGACAGCGCACCAAGTGTCGACACTCATCCATACTCAGAGAATCATTAAACTTCACGGCACCTGCAAAAAACAAGATGAAATTCATATCAGACCCAAGGGTATCTCTCCCTTCCCATCACCACATGCTATGGAAGAACAGCATCAGCCGGCAATACCTGAATGGAAGACTATTAAGCCCTGGTTCACATTGGTACGATTTGACATTGCACCGTCTCCCAGTTCTTCAGCTCCAGGGACCGATCACGGGACTCCAGCGGCGATCGGGTCACTGTGGCGCCCGCATTGATTGTGTGTTCCCTTACATAGGAAATCACAATCAATGACGTCACACCCCCCTACAGTTAGTAACACAAATGAGGTCAAACATAACCCCTTCAGCGCCCCCTTGTGGTTAACTCCCAAACTGCAATTGTCATTTTCACGATAAACAATGCATTTTTTGCTGTGAAAATGACAATGGTCCCAAAAATGTGTCAAAATTGTCCTTAGTGTCCGCCATAATGTCGCAGTCACGAAATAAAATCGCTGATCACCGCCATTAGTAGGATTTTTTTTTTTTTTATATAAAAATGCAATAAAACGATCCCCTATTTTGTAAACGCTATAAATTTTGCACAAACCAACCAATAAAGTTAAAGCAAAGCAGTGCCGAATCGCAAAAAACTGGCCGGGTCCTTTAGCTGCCTAAAGGTCTGGGTCCGGGTCTTAAGTGGTTAAATAACACCACAAACAAAGAAAAGATTTGCTAGCACACTTACTAGCCAACCTGCAAAACAACCAGATTGTCCCTGTCTAGCGCTTTACGTTAAAAACAGAGGATTTGGTTTGCACACCTATGCAAATATTGCGTAAGCCACAGTTCCCAGGCCAAGGGACCTCTGTATATACTGTGGTCCTCAGGCTAAATTTCCATAGTAGGAGCACATAGGAGGTTATAGGTTGGGGCGGTTGCCAGTTTTTTGTACAGTTGGCTAAACTCAGTGCAGGAACACACTGGATGCCTCCGCTGCGATAGTGCTTTTGCTAAGCGTTACGTGCATCCCTGTGTGTTTAAGGAGGGGTGGGCTCCCTCCATGCACACTTGCCCTTAATCTATCTGTTCTTATATGTGCAATTACTATGGAGGCTCTGGACATTTAGCGTTAGGAGCACAGTATATGCAGAGGTCCCTTGGCGTGGGCACAGCAGTTTATGCATATATTTGCATAAATGTGCAAACAAAACCCAGTTTTTAAAAAGAAACTGCAAGACCCCTTTCACACTGGGGCGGTTTGCAGGCGCTATTGCCCTAAAAATAGTGCCTGCAAACCGACATGAAACAGCAGCTGCTGTTTCTCCAGTGTGAATGCCCGAGGGCTTTCACACTGGATTGGTGCGCTAGCAGGACCGCTCCAAAAGTTCTGCTAGCCGCATCTTTGGATCGGTGTGTTTACCCCTCCGCCACAGCTCCTTCCTATTTAAAGCAATGGGAAACCGTGGCTATACCACCAGCAATGCGCCTCTGCAGAGGCGCATTGCCGGCGGTATTAACCCTTTTTCAGCTGCTAGCAGGAGGTAAATTCACAACGCTAGCGGCTAAATACCGCCGCAATTCCGACGATACAGCGCCGCAACTCCTGCCCCGGTGTGAAAGGGGCCCTAGACATGGCCAATTTGGTTGTTTTGCAGGCTGGCAGGTAAGTCTTCCGGGAAATTATTTTGTTTGTGATATGCATTGCCCTTCCATGTGCACTTTGCTGCAAAGGCCAGTTATAGATTGGGGTGGTTTCCAGTCTTTTGCACAGTTGGCTTATTAAATAACACTCTCTGTACCCCCATGGAACCTTGAACACTACAGACTGTCCTTACCGTGACAGGCTTGTGATGCCAACACCTTTAAAACTGTCCCTGGAAGAGGTCCAAGTGGAGCTCCTGGAGATTGCTGAAGGAGAAAGGAGAGAAGTGAACAAGTCTTTTGTAACAGGATAATCTACCCCTCCCCAGAGCCTGACAAGAATGCGCTGTACAGACAATGTACACCCCGCTGCAGCCCCAGCAGACACCCCATACTGCTGCCCAATATACATGCTGCACACCAGAGCCGCTGATAGGGGGGGGGGGCACCAGTCCCCTTCTGGGGGGCCCGGGCTCCCTGTTCTGCTTTCTTCTGATCCCCCCCCCCCCCCCCCGACATTGTGTCCACTAATAATGATTTAAGTGTATTTTTTTGTGAAAATATGGTCGTGATATATTGGGGGGAGGGGGGGGGTCTGCCAGGTAGGCTGTATGGGGCCCCGTGATTTCCAACAGCAGCCCTGCTGCACACCATATTACTCAATCCTCTATGCTTCCTACAACAAGAAACTTTACAACAGCTTTGTGTCCCCGAGACTCACCTGCACCTCTTCCTGCAGAAACTCCTGAAAACAGAGAAATTAGATGAAGTAAAAGTCACCTTTCACAATTCTCTAAGCAAATCAGCCCACATTGTCCTGGTTCTCACCTCCACCATCTTCCTGGCCATCATCACTCTCCTCCGTTGTGTTTCACTGACCTTCTTCTCCACAAAACACTGGGGGATCTCGCTGACCAGTACACGGGATGAGCAGCTTTCAGGAAACGAGAGGGACAGTCCAACCCGCTGCAGGGCACCTGCGCGTATCCTGAACAAAGAGATTATCATGAGTTGGAGAAACTGAACCATAGCAGGAGATGAACAACATGACATACCTGAGGAGGCGGCCCTGTTCTTCTGTTATGTCCAGCTCTAGCGGGGGATTCACCATGGACACCTTTAGTTTCCTTCCACTGCCTTCTGATGATGGCTCATAGGAGTCTGTGTGTGATAAAGGTAACCTTATATATTCCTATTGCACACGTTCCTGAAATAGGCTCTAAAATAATGGATGTTGCAGCAACCACCAGCTAGAGACTGGAGCGTGCACAATGCAGTGTAGATGTCTGCCAGCACACCACAGATCTTGGCTGAGACCAAACTATTTTTTTATTGAAGCATGATCACATCACAAACAAGGGAGTGTGACGTTTCAGAGCCGCGCGGGACCCCTTTATCAGAAATGCTTGATGATGCTCTGAAATGTTGTTGTCCCTTGTTTGTCATGTGATCATGATTTAAAGGAGTTGTAAATAAAAAAAAATGTTTTGCTGAAATGACTGTTTACAGGGTATAGAGACATACTAGTCAACTGATCCTTTTAAAAACGATTAAAAATAGATAAAAATCAATCATATAATGTACCTGCAGTTTCTAGTTTTCGTTTTTGCATGTTTCCTGCCTCTCTGCCTTACAGAGCATACATAGTGATGGTTTGGAAAACGAAACTAGAAACTAGACACACAGTAATCACACCTCCTTGATTAGTGACCACAGAGAGAAAGCTCCCAGCACTGTGGTCATCAGGAAACAGACAACCAGGAAGTGTGGAGATCAGAGAAGTATTACAGCAACTTGAGAGCAAAAACGAACAATGAGGACATGAAAACAGCACTGCATTAAGGTAAAGGAAGCTATTGAGATTAAAAGAAAAATTCCTTTACAAACCCTTTAATAAAAAAAATAGTTTGGACCTGAAGATCTGTGATGTGATGGCAAATGTGTACACTGTGCAGTTGATTTACTAAAACTAGAGTGCTAAATCTGGAACAGCTTTGCATGGCAGCCAATCAGCTTCTAACTTCAGCTTGTTCAATTAGGCTTTGACAAAAATAAAAATAAAAAAATGCAACCTGATTGATTTTGTACTCTCCAGTTTTAGTAAATCAGCCGCTGTGTGTGATAAAGGAGGCATCGGAAGTGCATGTTATAGCTGAGTTTTAGTCTCCTAAGCGATTTTTTTTAAATAAAAGCACCCTGCTGATTCTTCGTACTCTATATATAGTACTATATAATAAGCATACGGTCATAACTGCCCTTATACTTTTTAACTTATAAATCAGTAATTTTTTACATGATCCCAGCGGCCATTGAAGATGTGGGCATCTGAAGCCCGCGCATTTCTGGGATTCCATGCAGCTGGCTACCCAGCATGCACCTCCAAGTAATGACACTGTGCAGGCGCACTTTTGTTAATTACAGGTTGCCATAGCAATGGTGGCGGAAGTTCCCACCCAATTGTTATGGCAACCTGCCAATCAGCAGGCTTCCTAAAGACTCCTGGGATAGATGACACTGATATCCCAGGAATTCACGGGTATCACCTAATGGCAAAATTGCCTAGGTGGCCGAGACTGGAAATACCTTTTCTTAATGTATTTAGAAAAAATAGTATAAAGAATAGAATAACCATTTAGGCTCCTTTCACACTGAGGAGTATTTCAGGCGTTTTAGCGCTAAAAATAGCACATAAATAACGCCTGAAATACTCCTGCGCAGACCGAGGGCTTTTACACTGAGGCGATGCGCTGGCGAGAGAAAAAAAAATCTCCTGCAAGCAGCAACTTTGGAGCGGTGTGTATACCAGCGCTATTAACCCTTTTTCGGCCACCAGCAGGGGTTAATACCGCACCGCTAGTGGCCGAATACCGCCACAATTCCGTGGCAATTCTGACAGTATATCAGCGCTAAAAATACCGTTACCGCACATACTGACCCAGTGTGAAAGGGGCCTTAGGATTGTACTGCGTGAGATCTGAGGAACATGTCAGAATGGGTAGAACTCTGCTTTAAAGAATAACTCTGCCCCCCCCCCCAAAAAAAAAAGTTGAGGGTCGACAGCTACAAATTCTGTAGCTGCCGACTTTTAATATTAGTGCTCTTACCTGTTTAGACATCCAGTGGTGTCCTCACCCAAGCCGACTCTTGAATTGGCTCTCGGGTGCTGGCGGCGCCATCTTGGCTAATGGAAACCGACACTAAAGCCTTGCGGCTTCACAGCCAGTTTCCTACTGTGCATGCACTGCATTTTGTGAATGGGCTGCAGTGTTCTGGGACCTATGAAGTGTCCCAGAAGGCTGTGGGGGAAAGAGGGGGTGGGGGGGCTGAACTTCCAGCACAGTGGGAGCAGGTACCTGTCAAATCCAGGAAACCGCTTCCCCCTGCCCCCCAAAAGGTGGAAAATGTGGCAGGGGGGAGGGGGCAAACAAGCGGCACTTCCCCTTTTGGGTGGAGCTCTACTTTATTATGTGGAAAAGAGAGGATGAATACAAATTATTTTTTACCTGCAATCAGCTGCTCCAAACGCACCCGCTCGTGAGCTGCATGCTGATCCACCAACACCAAGAGGTTCCCACCTGCAAAACTCACACTTAGAAAAGACGATAATGGATTCAAATGATTCTATCTGAGAAATCTCTGGTGGGTAAATGGGTGAGGACCAGGAACTATGGCTAGAAATCTCACTGCTGGAGTCCCCAAAGATAGATTTTGTATTGCTGTCACTTGCAGTGCATCGAAGCAAATAAACTTTGCTATATAAATTACACCCAATGCCTTTGTTAAAGAAAATTAAAATAAAATCAGTTGTCGCTCTGATTTCCTCCTTAGGTGATATCCATTCTTTGTAGATATCTCATGAACTCAAAGCTTTCACTCACTCTGCCGCCTCCATGGCCCTTGCCTGGCACAGTCCTCTCCCAGGGCCTCATCCACCTCTGGCCCCTCCTCTTAGGCCCTAACCCAACTCTGCCCCCAACTCTGCCCCTAACTCTGCTACCTCCTAGGACCTCCCCTCAGCTGGCTCATGGGGCCTTGCCTAACTCTACCCTTTCCCAGGCTCTCAACTAGCCCTACCCACTCCCAGGTACTCCGATGACACCACCTGCTCCCTGGACCTCACCTGACCCTACCGCCTCCCTCGCCCTGCCCGTCCCCAGGTCCTCACCTGATTTTTCTGCCCTTTCAGTCTGTGTGTCAACCAAGCATGCAATAAACTTATTGTCCACTTGTTGCAGAACCTGCAAAGAAGAATATGAATAAAATGTGACATAACTTCAGAGGGCTCTAGAGTCCAGCATCTCCTCACACTAACGCTATGCTGTAATGTTTCCTAAACATTCCCCCTGTGGCTCCTGGCTCCTGAAGTTTTGTTACTTTCCACCAGCTTTCATTCACACCAATCAGGACCTAGTTTTAAGATACTGGAATTACTAAAATTGCAGACATTTAATATCCGTCCAGTCAAACCGAACCTGTCTCAAGTCTGCCAACACTGGGGGAAGTCTTGTAAAACGTGTTCTAAGCCCCTCCCTCCTCGTAAGCCTATTGGTAAATGAGGCTAGTCATTAAGAGACCAGCTTCCCTGTCCCTGTTAAAGAAAAGCATCCCCACAACATGATGCTGCCACCACCATGTTTCACAGTGGGGATGGTGTGTTCAGGGTGATGTGCAGCGTTTTGCTTTTAGGCTAAAAAGTAAAATTTTGGTCTCATCTGACCAGAGCACATTCTTCCACATGTTTGCTGTGTCCCCCACATGGCTTCTCGCAACCTGCAAACTGGACTTCTGGTGGTTTTCTTTCAACCATGGCTTTCTTCTTGCCACTCTTCCTGGCATTCTAGGAATGTAACTGTTCTTTCAAACTGTTAAATCCATGGGTTTAGTTCCGTTATATGATTTACTGCTGTTCAGGGGTTTTGGGCTTCAGCAATATGGTAGTCAACAACTTGAGGAAATAGGAACAATACTGGAGGCAATTTACAGCACTTACTAATTTTGGTAGCAGAATTATTCATCTGAAATGTACTGTATGTTCCTTGCTAAAGAACATTACTTATCAAATTTTTATGGGTAAAGTTCTGCTTTAAACCCTTGCCGACTGCCCTATAGTGTTTTTACTGCTACATGGCGGCAGCTGTGCACAGGATTGCGTATATATACATGACTTTTTCCACATTTTGTTATGTTACAGAGGTAAAAGGAAGAAAGTGATCTGTTTGGAAACCGAACCCATCTAGACCGTGCCCCCATCCCTGTATTAATAGAAAACAAGAAAAATTGGACCAGTGGGACTTTAAATGGGGCATGGACGGGTTTGTAAAGTTATTGAGGATATCAACAATGAAGAATCTATCACAGTCCCATCAGGGAGATCTCTGTGGTCAAAGGAAATTGCTTGGTGATCAATCCAAAAAAGAAATTGAAGGAGTCAAATGTAAACTTAATGTAATTTGTATCATAATATATAATACAGAGATCATGCAATCAAAGGCATAATACATGTAATGACATTGGTATAATAAATGTTCAAAATCCAGGACATGACCATTAAACGCAATCACCATATATTGACATATAGATACAGTAGACATGATTATACAATACAATTGGTCGTTGTGAACAAAATGATGAAAAAACACATATTTGGGCAAGCTTGATCTTGACATCCCTGAGCATGGACTCGACGCACGTTTCTTGGCGTTTAAAGCCAGTCATCAGGAGTGGGGTGCATAGCAATAAGCTAGAGAGAAAGAGGGGGGGAGGGATAAACACACAGGTGAATCAATGCAATCTATATGATTGGATCATAGTAGCAGCATCAGCGAGTTTGTGTTATATAGTATATTACCTTTAGGTTGGGCCAAAAGTGGAATAGCCCTTGCGTTCCAAAATATGGAGGGGGATGGTGGTCCTGGGATAAGATGTCTCCCCCGGAGTTGAAGCAGGGATAGATCCCCCTAAGTCCATGGACAGACCAATGGGTGCGGAGATCCAAGGACAAAGAGACGTGGGACATCAGTCAGATGAGGCAAAAGCAGCCACAACACAATGCCAAAGGGTGAGGTGGGCGCACAGGGGGCACACATATGAGTACTGGTAAAGGAAAAAAAGTGAATGAATAAGGTTGTCAATCACTATGGGGTCATGGGGTATGGGTCCTATATAGGAAAAATCAATTACCAGTTAGTGTGAATCCATGCAGCCTCTCATCAGATGGAGATGTGTGAAGTGAGATTGCCAGAGCCATCCGACCTAAATACCCACCTCCTGGGGGCGTGTCCCCACTAACGTCATGCATCATCGCATTGGGCCAGTCAGCCATGCGGGATGGAAAAGCCAAGCAGCAATCAACTGCGTCCTAGGACGCCATACATGCAGCATGCTGGCATGACGCCGATGCGCCAAAAGTCCGCCCCTCCCCATCCAAAAAGTAAATAAATAAATAAAAACAAAATAAAATTGAGGGATGAGCAGGGGAGGAGAAACTGGGCGCATCGCAACCCCGGGATCAGAGACACCAGGACAAAAAAAGGCCCTAATGTTCACATGGGTTGGGCAAATATAAAGCATGAATGGAAAGGCAAACAACAAAGGGAGGTGATTGCAGCTGATAGTAATCAAAAGAAGGGGAAATAGTTAAAGCAATGTTCACCTGCTGCTAAGTGGAAATAGGAATATAGGGAAAATTGACTTAATAAGGGGTATAGGACAATGGGAAAGGATGCCAGAAATATGTAATTTTAGGGATCATTTGGCTAAAATGATCAATCATGTAAACAGATTGGGTCCAGACAGATCACTAATGAGGGAACAGGTGTCTTCCACCCTGGTAAACATTTGTAAAAGGAAGAAAGTGATCTGTTTGGAAACCTAACCCATCTAGACCGTGCCCCCATCCCTGTATTAATAGAAAACAAGAAAAATTGGACCAGTGGGACTTTAAATGGGGCATGGACGGGTTTGTAAAGTTATTGAGGATATCAACAATGAAGAATCTATCACAGTCCCATCAGCTCTCCGCACCCATTGGTCTGTCCATGGACTTAGGGGGATCTATCCCTGCTTCAACTCCGGGGGAGACATCTTATCCCAGGACCACCATCCCCCTCCATATTTTGGAACGCAAGGGCTATTCCACTTTTGGCCCAACCTAAAGGTAATATACTATATAAACACAAACTCGCTGATGCTGCTACTATGATCCAATCATATAGATTGCATTGATTCACCTGTGTGTTTATCCATCCCCCCCTCTTTCTCTCTAGCTTATTGCTATGCACCCCACTCCTGATGACTGGCTTTAAACGCCAAGAAACGTGCGTCGAGTCCATGCTCAGGGATGCCAAGATCAAGCTTGCCCAAATATGTGTTTTTTCATCATTTTGTTCACAACGACCAATTGTATTGTATAATCATGTCTACTGTATCTATATGTCAATATATGGTGATTGCGTTTAATGGTCATGTCCTGGATTTTGAACATTTATTATACCAATGTCATTACATGTATTATGCCTTTGATTGCATGATCTCTGTATTATATATTATGATACAAATTACATTAAGTTTACATTTGACTCCTTCAATTTCTTTTTTGGATTGATCACCAAGCAATTTCCTTTGACCACAGAGATCTCCCTGATGGGACTGTGATAGATTCTTCATTGTTGATATCCTCAATAACTTTACAAACCCGTCCATGCCCCATTTAAAGTCCCACTGGTCCAATTTTTCTTGTTTTCTATGTTACAGAGGTGTCAAACTCCATTTCATTGTGGGCCGCATCAGCATTATGATTGCCCTCAAAAGGGCCGGTTGTATCTGTAAGATTACATGACCAGCACATCCCCTCCCCTTACATTAGATGTCAAGAGCCACCCCACCATCAGAAGTTGAGTCCCCCAATCCCCCTTACATCACAGTGCACCCCCCTTTCCTTATGCTGCTGCTGGGAAGAAGCTGGATGCATTGCTTAAAAGCAGAAAGTTAGGGTCTGGAGGAGGACCAGAGGTGCGAGGGCCACATTAAATGGCCTGGAGGGCCGGATTCGGCCCACGGGCCTTGTGTTTGACACCTTGTGTGTTACAGCCTTATTCCAAAATTTATTAAATTCATTATTTTCCTCAAAATTCTACAAACAATACCCTATAATGACAATGTGAAAGAAGTTTGTTTGAAATCTTGACAGTCTAATAACCAGGAGAAATAGATTTCCATAATAAGAGCTTCAGGAGTGCTACAACTGTCCACAGCACAATTTCCCCCCTCCATTATAATGTATGGTTAACGTACCTCCATGCTGTGAATCATCTCCTTGGTAAAACGATATGGGTACAATATATTGTGTATCTTCACAGCCAAAGAGTCTGAACGGTCCTTACCGATGTCCACTGCCACCTGACACAAGAGAAATGTGCAATGCGACTCAAACAAGCTTTTATAAAGAAACTAAGCCGTATACAAAGTGCTGTGAGCCAGAACCTATGGTAATCTCTGTACAATGAGTGTGATGTGTACATGCAATTATTATACACTGTAAAGGTCAAAAGTATGCGCTTGTTGGAACGCTCATTCAAAAACCACAGCCATTAATGTGGGGTAGGCACCCACTTGTGGCTTTACCAACCCCCACCACCACCACCACTCTACTGGGAAGGCTTTCTACAAGATTTTGGAGTGTTTGTGGAAATTGTTGAGGTCATGTACTAAAGTCCAATTAATCCCAATGGTGTTCAGTAGGGTTAAGTCTGAACTTGATGCAGGCCGGTCTCTGTAAGTACTGGTGATATCTTACAACTCCCATTGTGTATGTACAGTATACAAAGGGATTGTGTGTGTGGTGGTAAGGAGTGAATTTTCTGACCTGCCAGAATAAATATCATAGGCCACATGGATCACTTACTTCAGGATGTCGGGCAAACACTGGATTCTGCCACTTTGAGTACATCATGTCTAGTGAGCCATCACCTGTAAAGAGATATTTTCTATTACATTGAGGGAGGGATCTGTATCAGGGAGGAGGGGGGGCAGTCCTCTGTATCAGGGAGGAGGGGGGGGGAGGACAGTCCTCTGTATCAGGGAGGAGGGGAAGGACAGTCCTCTGTATCAGGGAGGAGTGAGGGAGGAGGGGGAAGGACAGTCCTCTTTATAAGGGAGGAGTGAGGGAAGAGGGGGAACGACAGTCCTCTTTATAAGGGAGGAGTGAGGGAGGAGGGGGAAGGACAGTCCTCTGTATAAGAGAGAAGGGAGGGAGGAGGGGGGGGAAGGACAATCCTCTGTATCAAGGAGGAGGGGAAGGACAGTCCTCTGTATCAGGGAGGAGTGAGGGAGGAGGGGGAAGGACAGTCCACTGTATAAGGGAGGAGTGAGGGAGGAGGGGGAAGGACAGTCCTCTGTATCAGGGAGGAGGGGAAGGACAGTCCTCTGTATCAGGGAGGAGGGGAAGGACAGTCCTCTGTATCAGGGAGGAGGGGAAGGACAGTCCTCTGTATCAGGGAGGAGGGGAAGGACAGTCCTCTGTATCAGGGAGGAGGGGAAGGACAGTCCTCTGTATCAGGGAGGAGGGGAAGGACAGTCCTCTGTATCAGGGAGGAGGGGAAGGACAGTCCTCTGTATCAGGGAGGAGGGGAAGGACAGTCCTCTGTATCAGGGAGGAGGGGAAGGACAGTCCTCTGTATCAGGGAGGAGTGAGGGAGGAGGGGGGGGGAGGACAGTCCTCTGTATAAGGGAGGAGTGAGGGAGGAGGGGGAAGAACAGTCCTCTGTATAAGGGAGGGAAGGACAGTCCTCTGTATCAGGGAGGAGGGGAAGGACAGTCCTCTGTATCAGGGAGGAGTCCTCTGTACAAGGGAGGGAGGAGGGGGGGGGAAGGACAGTCCTCTATATCAGGGAGGAGGGGAAGGACAGTCCTCTGTATCTGTATAAGGGAGGAGGGAAGACAGTCCTCTGTATCAGGGAGGAGGGGAAGGACAGTCCTCTGTGAGGGAGGAGGGGGAAGGACAGTCCTCAGGGAGGAGGGGAAGGACAGTCCTCTTCAAGGGAGGAGTGAGGGAGGGGGGGGGGAAGGACAGTAAGAGAGGAGGGGGGGAAGGACAGTCCTCTGTATAAGGGAGGAGTGAGGGAGGAGGGGAAGGACAGTCCTCTGTATCAGGGAGGAGGGGAAGGACAGTCCTCTGAGGGAGGGGGGAAGGACAGTCTCCTCTGTATCAGGGAGGAGGGGAAGGACAGTCCTCTGTATGAGGGAAGGGAGGAGTCCTCTGTGAGGGAGGAGGGGGAATGACAGTCCTCTGTAAGAGAGGGGGGGGGAAGGACAGTCCTCTGTATAAGGGAGGAAGGGAGGAGTCCTCTGTACAAGGGAGGGAGGGGGGGGGAAGGACAGTCCTCTATATAAGAGAGGAGGGGGGGAAGGACAGTCCTCTGTATAAGGGAGGAGTGAGGGAGGAGGGGGAAGGACAGTCCTCTGTATAAGAGAGAAGGGAGGGAGGAGGGGGGGGAAGGACAATCCTCTGTATCAGGGAGGAGGGGAAGGACAGTCCTCTGTATCAGGGAGGAGTGAGGGAGGAGGGGGAAGGACAGTCCTCTGTATCAGGGAGGAGTGAGGGAGGAGGGGGAATGACAGTCCTCTGTACAAGGGAGGAGTGAGGGAGGGGGGGGGAAGGACAGTCCTCTATATAAGAGAGGAGGGGGGGAAGGACAGTCCTCTGTATAAGGGAGGAGTGAGGGAGGAGGGGGAAGGACAGTCCTCTGTATAAGAGAGAAGGGAGGGAGGAGGGGGGGGAAGACAATCCTCTGTATCAGGGAGGAGGGGAAGGACAGTCCTCTGTATCAGGGAGGATGAGGGAGGAGGGGGAAGGACAGTCCTCTGTATAAGGGAGGAGTGGGGAAGGGGGGACAGTCCTCAAGGGAGGAGTGAGGGAGGGGGGGGGAAGGACAGTAAGAGAGGAGGGGGGAAGGACAGTCCTCTGTATAAGGAGAAGGAGGGAGGAGGAGGGGGAAGGACAGTCCTCTGTATCAGGGAGGAGTGAGGGAGGAGGGGGAAGGACAGTCCTCTGTATAAGGGAGGAGTGAGGGAGGAGGGGGAAGGACAGTCCACTGTATGAGGGAGGAGGGGGAAGGACAGTCCTCTGTATCAGGGAGGAGGGGGAAGGACAGTCCTCTGTATCAGGGAGGAGGGGGAAGGACAGTCCTCTGTATCAGGGAGGAGGGGGAAGGACAGGGAGGAGGGGGAAGTCCTCTGTATCAGGGAGGAGGGGGAAGGACAGTCCTCTGTATCAGGGAGGAGGGGGAAGGACAGTCCTCTGTATCAGGGAGGAGGGGGAAGGACAGTCCTCTGTATCAGGGAGGAGGGGGAAGGACAGTCCTCTGTATCAGGGAGGAGGGGGAAGGACAGTCCTCTGTATCAGGGAGGAGGGGGAAGGACAGTCCTCTGTATCAGGGAGGAGGGGGAAGGACAGTCCTCTGTATCAGGGAGGAGGGGGAAGGACAGTCCTCTGTATCAGGGAGGAGGGGGAAGGACAGTCCTCTGTATCAGGGAGGAGGGGGAAGGACAGTCCTCTGTATCAGGGAGGAGGGGGAAGGACAGTCCTCTGTATCAGGGAGGAGGGGGAAGGACAGTCCTCTGTATCAGGGAGGAGGGGGAAGGACAGTCCTCTGTATCAGGGAGGAGGGGGAAGGACAGTCCTCTGTATCAGGGAGGAGGGGGAAGGACAGTCCTCTGTATCAGGGAGGAGGGGGAAGGACAGTCCTCTGTATCAGGGAGGAGGGGGAAGGACAGTCCTCTGTATCAGGGAGGAGGGGGAAGGACAGTCCTCTGTATCAGGGAGGAGGGGGAAGGACAGTCCTCTGTATCAGGGAGGAGGGGGAAGGACAGTCCTCTGTATCAGGGAGGAGGGGGAAGGACAGTCCTCTGTATCAGGGAGGAGGGGGAAGGACAGTCCTCTGTATCAGGGAGGAGGGGGAAGGACAGTCCTCTGTATCAGGGAGGAGGGGGAAGGACAGTCCTCTGTATCAGGGAGGAGGGGGAAGGACAGTCCTCTGTATCAGGGAGGAGGGGGAAGGACAGTCCTCTGTATCAGGGAGGAGGGGGAAGGACAGTCCTCTGTATCAGGGAGGAGGGGGAAGGACAGTCCTCTGTATCAGGGAGGAGGGGGAAGGACAGTCCTCTGTATCAGGGAGGAGGGGGAAGGACAGTCCTCTGTATCAGGGAGGAGGGGGAAGGACAGTCCTCTGTATCAGGGAGGAGGGGGAAGGACAGTCCTCTGTATCAGGGAGGAGGGGGAAGGACAGTCCTCTGTATCAGGGAGGAGGGGGAAGGACAGTCCTCTGTATCAGGGAGGAGGGGGAAGGACAGTCCTCTGTATCAGGGAGGAGGGGGAAGGACAGTCCTCTGTATCAGGGAGGAGGGGGAAGGACAGTCCTCTGTATCAGGGAGGAGGGGGAAGGACAGTCCTCTGTATCAGGGAGGAGGGGGAAGGACAGTCCTCTGTATCAGGGAGGAGGGGGAAGGACAGTCCTCTGTATCAGGGAGGAGGGGGAAGGACAGTCCTCTGTATCAGGGAGGAGGGGGAAGGACAGTCCTCTGTATCAGGGAGGAGGGGGAAGGACAGTCCTCTGTATCAGGGAGGAGGGGGAAGGACAGTCCTCTGTATCAGGGAGGAGGGGGAAGGACAGTCCTCTGTATCAGGGAGGAGGGGGAAGGACAGTCCTCTGTATCAGGGAGGAGGGGAAGGACAGTCCTCTGTATCAGGGAGGAGGGGAAGGACAGTCCTCTGTATCAGGGAGGATTGAGGAGGGATTAGGGGTGACAGTCCTCTGTATCAGGGAGGAGGACTGGGGCGAGAGGTTCTCTATCATGGAGGAGATAGGGGGGGATGGGGGAGGACAGTCCTCTGAATCAGGGAGTTGGTATTGGGGATGACAGTCCACTGTATCGGGGAGGAGGACTGGGGAGAGAAGTCCTCTATCAGGAAGGAGTGAGGGGTCTCCCTCTGTACTGGAGGGAGTAAGTGGAGATTGGGAAGGAGTGTCTCCTGCAGTCCTCTGTAATGTGGAGTAGTAGGGGGTGACTGTGGAGGACAGTCCTCTGTATTGGGGGAGAGTGGGGGGGGGTGGGGGTGGAAAGGATAGTTCTGTACTGGAAGGATTTAGGGGGGACTGGGGAGCAGGGGCGGACTGACCATTGAGTCACTCGGGCACTGCCCAAGGGCCCCATGCCACTAGGGGGCCTCATCAGGGATGCCAGGCTCAGTAAAACCAGGGACAGTGTGTAAAAAGCTATGTTTTTTTTACATCTGTCCCTGATATGTCTGAAACTGACGCGCTTTTGATGTGAAAATCCTGAGATTTTAGCTGCCCCGCCTCTGCACTGCCTCCTGGCATGGTGGCCATCTTAAAGCCGAGGAGAACAGTCTTCTGTATTGGGAAGAAGTGAGGGGGACTGGGGAAGGTAGTCTTCTGTATCAGGGAGAATTAGGGGATTGGGAAGGATGAGCCTTAAGTGAGGGGGTGCTGAGGACAGTGTCCTGTCATAAGAGGAGTAAGAGGGGATTGGGAAGGACAGTCCTCTGTATGAGAAGGACAGAAGTTAGTCTCTACCTCTCTGGCTGACTGGGCCTCTCTCGGAACTGGCTCTGGGTAAGAATGGCTCTAGCAGCTCAGTCCTAAATGGATGACATTGGTACTGGAATCCTAGATGAAAGGAAACAAATGTGCTGCTGTTATACGGGTCAGCCTGATTCCTCTGTTGTCAGAATATAGCTATTTATGGGGTATTTCTGCAAATCTTACAGCCAATGCAGTAACACAGAAGGAGCACATCTGACCAGCATGTGACATCTATGGCTTAAAGTGTATCCAAATTCAAGAACAATTTTCATATATTGTAGCTGACCAGTCCTCAAATCTGGTGGCTGATTTTTTTTTTCCAGGCTACCCCATCTTTCCTTTTATTGTCCAATTCACCCAAAAGAAAAACAAAAAAACAACGATTATGAGGCACTTACCAAAAATAAATAAATAAATACTGCAAAAAAATGGAACTTCCGCTTTTTGGATTCCTCCCCCCTCCAGTGTCACATTTGCCACCTTTCAGGGGGGGAGCAGATACCAGACCCTTACCCGAGTATGCAGCCCGGCAGGTCAGATAAGGGGGAGGGAGGTAGCCCCATCCCCTCCTGAGCATCAGCCGTGAGTGGGCTTTCACACTCACAGCTGATTGTAAGAAAAAAAGCTGCATGGAACCCCCCCAGTCCATACCAGGCCCTTTGCTAACCCTCTGGTGTTTATTCTCCCTCTTCTTTCTTTGGTGGTTTCTTCTTGCTCCACTGTCTCCTTGTGACATCAGCGGAGGGAGAAGAAATCACCGGAGAGAGAATAAACACAGAAAGGAAGATAACACGATTTTTAATAAAGTAGGTGTACCCCTTACTCATTTACTTAGGAGGGCCCAGAATCTAGGGCCCCCCTGTTAAAGGGGGCTCCCAAATTCTGATAAGCCCCAAAACGCCCACCCCCCATGTTGAGGGCATGTGGCATGCTATGGTTCAGGAGGGGGGCTCACACGTCCTCCCCCCTTTTCTGACAAGGACTTGTCAAAAAAAGGTCTCTTGTGTTTTGTAACACTATACTTCTTTTTTATTTGTGTTTTGTAACACTATACTTCTTTTTTATTTGGAGAATAGGTAGGGGTAAGAACCCCCTGCCCCAAAACGCTCGCTCATCCCCCCCCCCTTTCCTGACCTGCCAGGCTGCATACTCAGATAAGAGTCTGATATGGATTTTTTTGGGGGGTGGGGGGCCACTCTTTTTTTTTTTTATGTTAGCGTGGGGTTCCCCTTCTAATCCAAACCAGACCTGAAGGGCCTGGTATGGACTGGGGGTGGGGTGGCCACACTGCTTTTTGTTAAAAAATGTAATTGACAGCTTTTTTTTTTACAATCAGCTGTGAGCGGGGAAGTCCACTCACAGCTGATGAGTCATCTTTTGTTAAGGACGCGGTGGCTGGCTTCCGTGCCGCTGCTTAGCAAACAGCATTTTGTCAAAGACAAATCCTGGTCTGCTCCTTATTATAGGGTGACCAGACATCCCCAGTTTCAGGGGACAGTCCCCTGATTGAGGACACTGTCCCCGGACCAAGTCTGTCCCTGGTTTTGTCCCCAGATTGGATTTAATAGGGGGCAGGGGCAATTTCAAAGACAATCAGCGCAGAATTAAAATAAAAAAATTAGAATTACACAACCCTGCTCCGCCGTGCCTACTAGCATGGGGGGGGTTGTATTTTTTCCATTATCTGTGCCCCTTTCTGATGATAATGTGCTGGTTTAAGCGGAGGGAATACTGTATTTCTTCAGTTTCGCTCGCATGTTCTTCTGCCTTGGCTCAAATCCTGGCCAGCCACCTGCCTATCTCCTTGCCTTCCCTGGCGGAGTGATCTTCCTCCACTTCCCATTCAGTAGTAGCCGGGGCCCAAGAAGTAAGACTTAAGAGGCTGGCGGCGACGGTCAGAGAGTCACTGATTGTTGCCATTACTAGTAAAGAAAAAATATGTCCCCGGATTTCATTTAAAAAATCTGGTCACCTTACCTTATTAGCAACCAGCTCAATGCTGTAAATTACTGCATTAAACAATGCAGTAATCACTGCTAAATCAAACAAATACCCCATTCGGTATTGAATGGTAACTTCTTAATAAAGTGAACTTTCACAACTGATTAACTGCATACAGTATTTTACCGCATTTTATCTCATTGCATTGAGGGGGGTGTTGTGAAACTTTCAAGGAAAGCTGGGAAGCCTGATACTATTGTTTGAGATTCAGTTCATCTCACAAGGAATTACAAAGACAGTGAATTTCTGGAAGGCTCAACAGGTATTTTCTGTACTTGTAAAAAGTGTACAAAAATAAATAGGTAACTAATACAGCCACCATATCTAAGGACTGATAGGCTGCAATATATTACATGTTTGTTCTTGGGTCTAGATATCCTTTAAAAATGTTAACCTGCTGTATATGGCACTATAAACTAGGTAAGATGGCAGAGTGAGGCCAGCTTTCACAAATGGATGGTACGTACCATTATCACAGACCACCTGGACAGACAACGTGGATAAATCTTTGGTACAGGCCACGGTTTGGTCCACCTGTGGGGCGCTGTAAGTGCTGAGTCCAGTGCAGGGGTTGATGAAGACATTCCTCCCCAGACTTTGCTCATAATGTTGCAGCCACTCCGTGGAGGAATTCTGTGCTTCTTTCTCTTCTTGGTGGATTCCTGTCTGCGATGTTCGTGGCTCCAGTTCATCTTTTTCTGGCTCACAAGCCAAGCCTCCCGTGTCCATATTCACATTTGCACATATCTGAATGTCGCTGGAGGGTGCTGTGGTTTGGGGAACTTCAACCATTAAGTGGTCAGTGTCATTCTTTGGCTGTAACTCTCCAGATTGAATCTCCAGAGGGCAACAGGCCAGGTCCATGTCCTTTTTCAGTCGACACAGCTTAGTTGATATGGAGCTGTGAAGTTTCATGGTTCCTGGCTCCTTTTCCCTTGAATTTGCGTAGCTGGATAGAGTCAAGGGACTGGCAATCTCAGCCCTCGTCTCACTCTCTGCGTGGAACACAGTCTGTTCCACAGCTGGCTGTATGCGTTCAATTGAAGGACACAAGGCCTCTACACTGGCTGACTTTGCTTTATCATAAACTAGGCCAACAGGGGCTGCAGCCCCCTTCTTTCCATAAGATCTTTTGAATTTATCCAGAGATCCTAGGCTTACTGGCAGATGCAACTTCAATGGGGATTTTTTCATTGCCAGCTCTGGAGGTATGGTGCTTGGTTTAGAAATTGTTATACCGGTAGGATGATCTGCACTGTTTCTGTGTACTGAATCCAGAAAATGATGTCCTGGATGATGTTCCAGCGAGTGTCTGGAAGTGACAAACTCTTGCTCATTCCTACAGGATTCCAATCTGGACCAGCCAGCTGTGACGCCATGATGACAGAGTCTGTTTTGCTGCCCAGATAATCGCTTAACGTCTTCTTCTCCATCGGACTCAAGATTCAGCTTTCCTGACCTGCAGGGTGCGAAATCAGAACTAAAATTTGGACATTCCACTTTCTCCCTGTTGTCCATATGTGAGGTAGATGAGGACAGTAAAATTGCTTCTCCGCTGGCAGCCTTGGTGTCAGTTGTATCCTCGATTGCAGAACTGTCCACCATGTTTGCTGAAATCACATTTTTCCGACACACAGACTTTGATCGCAGGCTGCTCAGGTCAGGATAGACCAATATGGACTCGCTGATGCCTCTGGGATTTGATGGCTCTGAATTGTCTTCAGGTGACGATTCATGGCCTGATAAACTGACCTGATGTTTCTGATTAAATTCAGTAACCTCTTCTTTAGAAGGTTCTAAATACAGGTTCTCTTTCTTCAAAAAGTTCTTTACCCCCTGCTCTATACACAGAAGCACAGCGCCCCAGTCCTGGAATTCGATCAATGTTTTATTAGGCTCAAAGCAGATATCATACTCATCATACGGGCACTGGATATTGAGCACAAAAATGCCATGCAACTCAGCGCTCGTCCGGTGGGAGCCAGGGCTGCCGCTTGTGCGGACTGCTTGGCTGGCTTTTGGCCGGCATATCACACTTTCTTTCCTCAAAAGAGAGTCAATGAGTTTGTGTAAGTGCGTTTTCAACACCAGTCGACTATTGACATACAGGAACTGCATTGTTTTGTTGTAGTGTCCTTCAGAACTGATAAAGCCAACAATCTTCAACCTGTCCTGTGTATGGTGGATCTCTCGAAGGTGCTGGGATTTCATCAGCCCATAGATCTGGCAGAAGCGAGAACACACATCCCGGGTTTTTGGCAGCTGCAGAACCATAGAATGAAGAGCGTCATTCTTCAAAGAAAACGAGATGGTTGGTTTCATGAGAGAAGCTGCTTCCACCTTCTGGCGAATCCTCTCCAGCTCCAAGACAGGATCCACGCACCCCCTCCGCACGGGCAGATTATAGAAGAGGTTATACAGTGTCACAGTGGTGCCAGCGCTGGGGCGAGTCACCCCAGTCTGCTGCACCGGAAGTGGCTTCCTGTTCTGGAAAAGTTTGGTGAACGTTTGGCCGGTAGGTTTCTGCTTGGAGGAGATCTCTACAACGCTGCACACCTCGGCCATGCTGGCGATCGCCTCCCCACGAAACCCATAAAATCGTAAATCTTCCAAGTCCTTTAGGGAATGGCACTTACTGGTGAAGTATCTCATCCCCACTCTTTCCATGTCCTCTGGGTCCAAACCACAGCCATTATCCACCACCTGCACCCTAAAGATCTCAAGGTCAACTCGTACTGCAATACACGTGGCCTGAGCATCAGCACTGTTCAGCAAAAGTTCTTCCACACACTGACTGACCGATGTTATAGCAATTCCTGACCGCAAACGACATCTGACATCCTCTGGCAAGACGCGGATCATCCTAAGCGAGACAGTACATAGGAACGTGGAAATGGACCTCCATCTTCACAGACCCATACTGCTATAGATACTTGACTGAAAAAATAAATCAGAAATAACAATGATTAATACAGAAAACTATACAAGACAATAGTGTAACAGGGGTATATACAATGTGATATGGTGTAATGTGGATATACTGTATACAGGGCTTTTTTTCCTCAGATAATAGATGCAGGAACTCCCCCTTTCAGAGTCACCCCTTTTCTCCGCCCCCTACCCACCTCCGAGTACCGTCCCTTTTAGACAATATAGAACCAAGTATCATTTTGTGATGCCAAGTATTTGTATGGAATTTGGTAATAATATCAAGAAAAGCAGTAAAATAGATCCCCTGCAGCCAGCAACAATAGATCCCCCTAACAACAATGGACCACCCACAACAAAATGTCCCTGCCAGCAACAACAGATCTCCGCACAGCCAGCATTAAAGTGGAGTTCCCCCCTTTTTTTTTCTTTCCCCAAAAATCTTAAAATATATATTTTTTTTTTAAATATATTTTTAATTTTTTTTATACTCACCTAAAAGGGCGGTTGCTATGCGGAAGTAGCTCTTCTGCCTCTTCTTCCATGTGGTGGATCTTCTGCCTCATCCTCAGTCGCAGTGTCTTCTGATGAATGAGCCGCGATGCCTTCTGGGAACTGTGTGCATCCCAGGAGGCAGCCGCCCATTCACAAAGCACCGCACGAGTCGCGCATGCGCAGTAGGAAACAGGCAGTGAAGCCTGTTTTCCTTAGTAAGGATGGAGGCGCCAGGACCGAGCGATCATCGTCGGGGGACCGACATCGCGGGAGACTAGGACAGGCAAGTGTCCTTATTAAAAGTCAGAAGCTACAGTGTTAGCTGCTGACTTAAAAAATAAATAAAAATTGCGGGTGGAATCCCGCTTTAATAGTCTCTCTGGCTGCCATCAACAATAGACCCCTCCCCCAACAGTAAATCTCTTTCAGCAACAACTAACACCCCAGCAACATCAAGCCCCCCACCAGCAACAAATAGACCTCCCCAGCAACGATAGACCCCCCCTGCAAAAATAGATCCCCAGCAGTGAGCATCAATACCCTGCAGCGCACCCCTTGCTATTACATACAGTCAGTCCAGGAGGTGCCGGAACTGCGTTCCCCCGCTGAAAAAAAAACCCTGACTGTATGTAATGCAATATAGTGTAATATAAGTAGAGTGGTACCTTGGATTACAAGAATAATTTGTTCCAGAAGAATGCTTGTAATTCAAAGCACTCGTATATCAAATAATCTGTTCCAGTGGCACTGCTAGTGTATGCAGTACCGCATGTAACCAGGAGGTGGGGGGGTGTGCTGGAGACATTTGGAGTGCTTCGAAGTGTGACCGCCCCCCCCCCCCCCCCCCGCACCTCTGGCCAAATGCAGTACCACAAAGGCTTGAATCCTGCTCGTTTTGCGAGACAACACTCGCAAACCGAGTCAGGATTTAAAAAAATAATAATAATAGCTTGTATTGCGGAACGCTCGTAAACCACATTACTCGCAATCTCTTTAATTCACTAAAATGGATTTTCTTTTTTTGCGGTTGCCATTTTATTCTCTAGGGTCTCTGCTAAAACAAATAAAAGTATAATGTTTGGGGGTTCTACGTAATTTTCTAGCAAAAAATACTGATTTAAACTTGTAAACATAAAGTGCCAGAAAAGGCCTGACCTGGTCAGCAAGTAGATACAATATATACAGTGATATATACAGGGTGATAAAGGTATATACAATGTAACGGAGGTATATATAAGGGTGACAGAGGTATACACAATGTAATGGAGGTATATATAAGGGTGACAGAGGTATACACAATGTAATGGAGGTATATACAATGTAATAGAGGTATATATATAAGGTGATGTATACAATGTAATGGAGGTATATACAATGTAATGGAGGTATATATATAAGGGTGATAGAGGTATATGCAATGTAATGGAGGTATATACAATGTAATAGAGGTATATATAGGGTATAGAGGTATATGCAATGTAATGGAGGTATATACAATGTAATGGAGGTATATACAATGTAATGGAGGTATATATAAGGGTGACAGAGGTATACACAATGTAATGGAGGTATATACAATGTAATAGAGGTATATATATAAGGGTGATAGAGGTATATGCAATGTAATGGAGGTATATACAATGTAATGGAGGTATATATATAAGGGTGATAGAGGTATATGCAATGTAATGGAGGTATATACAATGTAATAGAGGTATATATATAAGGGTGATAGAGGTATATGCAATGTAATGGAGGTATATACAATGTAATGGAGGTATATACAATGTAATGGAGGTATATATAAGGGTGATAGAGGTATATGCAATGTAATGGAGGTATATACAATGTATATAAGGGTGATAGAGGTATATGCAATGTAATGGAGGTATATACAATGTAATGGAAGTATATACAATGTAATAGAGGTATATTCAATGTAATGGAGGTATATATAAGGGTGACAGGTATATACAATGTAATGGAGGTATATACAATGTAATAGAGGTATATATAAGGGTGATAGAGGTATATGCAATGTGATAGAGGTATATGCAATGTAATAGAGGTATATACAATGTAATGGAAGTATATACAATGTAATAGAGGTATATACACTGTAATGGAGGTGTACACAGGGTAATATGATGTCAGGGGGGCAATAACAGTAATGGAATAGATGTTTTACCTCAGTTAATGTAATCGTAATGAGCTTTCTTTATCCATCAATCAAAACGGGTTTCCTGGTAACAGGGGGCGGGACTCTTCCCTTCTTCCTGGTTACAGGGGGCGAGACTATCCCCTCCTTCCTAGTTACTGGGGGCGGTTTCCTATGTTCGTCTTGGTCACAGGGGGCGGGCTCTTCCGGTCTTCTTGATTCCAATAGGCGGGTCCTCGGATTGTCATGGATACAGGGGCGGGCACTTCTTGGTTACGGCAGACGTGTAATCAGTAGTGTGTGCACACATCCGTAAACAAAAGTTTCTGCAGCTCGTGTCACGTGGTTTCGTTCGTCTCAAAAGGTAGGAAAAGACCCTCCCTTATCTTCCCCTGGACCAAACTTCTGATTGACCTCTAATATGCAGATAGAATGTTATCTCCTGTGCACCAGATATACAGTACTGTGTACACCAGGGTTGCCCAAACTTTTGAGGAGCAAGGGCCACTTTAGCGCCTTGGTAAGCGGTCGCGGGCCACAATGAGCGGAGTGGGCGGATGACAGGTCTGTGTCCACTCTTCATATACAGAGCAGACATGGACACAGCCCACTCTACTCTATAGACCATGGGTCTTCAAACTACGGCCCTCCAGTTGTTCAGGAACTACAATTCCCATAATGCCTAGTCATGTCTGTGAATGTCAGTGTGTTACAATGCCTCATGGGATGTGTAGTTCTACAACATCCGGAGGGCCGTAGTTTAAGGATCCCTGCTAGACCCTCCGATCCACCCACATAGAAGGGGACGGATTTTTTTTTATCGGACTGGAGGTAGGTGGGTATAAAGGGACACAAGTCTCTTTACATCTGCCACTCTATTAAAGTGAATGGAGCGTTTGACAGGCAGACCTGATAAAACCGACCGTGTGAAAGGGACTAAGGCTGCATTCACACTGATACACTGCGGTCCCTGCACCTCAACTGACAATCTTCACTTCTTCAGGATTCCTGCAGGTATCGCTGGTGGCTACTCTTGGCGGGTATTGCTGGTGTCTGCCGCTGGCTGCCTTCCAGGGCTGGTACTGCTGGCAGGGTCCTGCTAGCATGTACTGTTGGTGGGTATTGCTGGCTGGTTCCCGGCCCACCATCCCCGAGCATCAGTGTGACAGAAACCAGCGCTAGAGAAGGCTTCCTGTATCGCTCCTGTCACAGGAGGACTAGATTTGATATCATTCCGCTATCAGCTCTGCATCCTCTAGTGCCAGCTCTGTTCTGATGCTCGGGGTTGGGAACCCGCAATCTGGGCTTGCCAATCCGCCATCGCAGAGCAGGAGATGGCGGGCCACATGTGGCCCACGGGCCAGCAATTGGTCACTCCTGGTATACACAGATGGTTAGCTCCGATGTGAGGGATATTCTGTGTACATGGATGGTTAGCTCCGGTGTGAGGGATATTCTGTGTACATGGATGGTTAGCTCCGGTGTGAGGGATATTCTGTGGACATGGATGGTTAGCTCCGGTGTGAGGGATATTCTGTGGACATGGATGGTTAGCTGCGATGTGGGGGATATTCTGTGGACATGGATGGTTAGCTCCGGTGTGAGGGATATTCTGTGGACATGGATGGTTAGCTGCGATGTGGGGGATATTCTGTGGACATGGATGGTTAGCTCCGGTGTGAGGGATATTCTGTGGACATGGATGGTTAGCTCCGGTGTGAGGGATATTCTGTGGACATGGATGGTTAGCTCCGGTGTGAGGGATATTCTGTGGACATGGATGGTTAGCTCCGGTGTGAGGGATATTCTGTGGACATGGATGGTTAGCTCCGGTGTGAGGGATATTCTGTGGACATGGATGGTTAGCTGTGGGGGATATTCTGTGGACATGGATGGTTAGCTCCGGTGTGAGGGATATTCTGTGGACATGGATGGTTAGCTCCGGTGTGAGGGATATTCTGTGGACATGGATGGTTAGCTCCGGTGTGAGGGATATTCTGTGTAGATGGATGGTTAGCTCCGGTGTGAGGGATATTCTGTGTAGATGGATGGTTAGCTCCGGTGTGAGGGATATTCTGTGTAGATGGATGGTTAGCTCCGATGTGAGGGATATTCTGTGGACATGGATGGTTAGCTGCGATGTGGGGGATATTCTGTGGACATGGATGGTTAGCTGCGATGTGGGGGATATTCTGTGGACATGGATGGTTAGCTGCGATGTGGGGGATATTCTGTGGACATGGATGGTTAGCTGCGATGTGGGGGATATTCTGTGGACATGGATGGTTAGCTGCGATGTGGGGGATATTCTGTGGACATGGATGGTTAGCTCCGGTGTGAGGGATATTCTGTGGACATGGATGGTTAGCTGCGATGTGGGGGATATTCTGTGGACATGGATGGTTAGCTCCGGTGTGAGGGATATTCTGTGGACATGGATGGTTAGCTCCGGTGTGAGGGATATTCTGTGTAGATGGATGGTTAGCTCCGATGTGAGGGATATTCTGTGGACATGGATGGTTAGCTCCGGTGTGAGGGATATTCTGGATTGCTGGCCATGTTCCCCTGCCATGAGATGATTAGAGACGAGCACACAGAGGGAATTTTGAGGGGTATTTCCCTTTATTTCAGTACAACAGAACCAACAACATAACACACATATGGAGTGTAGAGCTGTGTGAATGTTCCCACAGTACAAGTATTCAGTCATTTTCTCTGACATCACTCGGACGATCCTGCAGGACGAAACGTTCACCATTAACTCCTGCATGTCCGGACTGTCACTTTTTAACGGAGAAACTTCTGAACTCTAGTTGTTGGATGTCCCTCTGGTTGTGAAATTTGGCCTCTGTGATTCTGGATTTGGGGCTCCCTTTTTTCTGCAGCCATTCCTGCATCTCCCGAACTCGGCTCAGCGGCCCCTGAATCTGCCCTTGGACCGTCCCGCTGTCTGTATTCTTCACCCAGCCAACCAAGCCCAGACGTGTCCCTTCCGCCTGAAATTGGGGGAACAAAGAGCACCGTCAGCACAATGACGTCTAAAATCTGAGCAATAAGAATGATGACATGACACGCCCACTTGGGGGCAACATGTGAGGTCCTCCTCGGTGAGCGGAATGGATGGATGGACGTTACCTGTGTGTACTTGCGGAAGAAAACCCCCTGCACCTTCCCAAACACCTCATAGTCCAGGGAGATGAGCGAGCCACCCTCCGCCATGTTCCTGAGGGGGAAGAGACAAATGACATGGTTACCATGGCAATAGCTCATTGATTCTTCACTGACCAATCCCTCTTCTCAGCTCATTACATCCTTCATCACTCTTGTGTTGCTTTGCTGTTACATATTTCCATCCCTGAATTTGACAGAGCATTTCTTACTCTCCCTGTACTGGGTGTTTGTACCTCAGACATGGCAGCCTGTACCTGCCAGGGGAATGGCTGCTGAGATAAAACAAACTTCTGGATAAAACTGTGCTCATGGACATGGGACCCCTGTGTACACAGGACAAATGAGAAGACACAAAGGGCTCCTCCATGGCTGGATATATAGGGTGCTCTGATGACACAAGCCTACCCCTCCTCCATATATAGGAGGGGTCCCTGTGTACACAGGGCAAATGAGAAGACATAAGGAGACTCCCATACCTAGGAAGGGTCCCTAACTCTCCTCTACCCCCCCTATTGCTTTCTATATAGGGGGTCTTGCAATGCTCTACCCCCAACATACAACAGAGGGTATATAGAAGCCTCTGCTGACACAACCCTACCCCCATACATAGGAGGGGCCCCCCGTGTATACAGGAGGAAACTCCCATACACAGGAGGGGGACACTATCCTCTACCCCCCATGGCATGATGTACAAGGGGTCTTGCAATCATCTACCCCCACTATACACAGGAGGGGGTCCCCCATGGTTGGATATATAGGGGCCTCTGCTGACCCAACTCAACCCCCTCTACCCTTCAATGGCTATATATATATATATCCTCTACCCCCACCATACACAAGAGGAAACGCCCATGGGAATATAAAGGGGTATCTGACACAACCCTACCCCCTCCCCCACATACACAGAAGGGGCTCCAAACTATCCTCAACCCCCCCCCCCCTTAATATATAAGGGGCCTTGCAATCCTCTACACCCACCATACACAGGAGGGCCCCTGCTTACAGAATGCTCCACCCCTTCCCCCATAGAAAGGAAGAGCCCCTCTATAGCTGGTATATAGGGGCCCCTGTGTACACAGGAGGAATGAGAAGGACCCCCTTCATGGCTGGATATATGGGGAGGGGGGTCACAATCTTGAACCTAGCCCTCTCATGTCTGACTATATTGTGGGCATCACAATAATCTACCCCACCATACACAGAAGGGCCCCCATATGGTTGGATATTTAGGGGCTTCTTGCTGGCACAGTGCTTTACCCCCTTCCCTAATGCCCTTCCATTACTGGATATAGAGGGGGCATCTAAAGACACAACTCCAGGAGGAATGGGAGGACACATGAAGACCCCCATATATGGCTGGATATATGGGGTATTCTGCACACCCCCTCCTTTACACCGGAGGGGGGGCTGGATATATTGGGGGGGGGGTCTCACAATCTTTCACCCCCCCCCCCCCCATGTGTCTGGATATATAGGAGGAGCTCCTACATGTCTGGATAGATATATATATATAGCGAGTCTCACAGTCCTCCCATTCATGATGCACACGAGGGACCCTTCATGGTTGGACATACATGGGCACTCTGCTGACACTCACTTTGCGCTGCTCCGTTCCTATGACAACACCGGCCAGCAGAGTCGCAAGATGATGACGCAGGACATTCCGTTCCTTTGCGCGTCCCAGCCTCGGTCCCGCCCATTGGCTCCGTCGTCTATATCCCGCCCCCAGCACACTGATTCGTCTTCCCTTTAGATCCCGCATACAAGTCCCTCCTCTGTATCCATGGCAGCGGTCTCCATGGTTCCTGCAGTACACAGAACTTTCCCTCCTTCCAAAATGGTGAAGAAGTGAGGAAGATCGGATTCCTGCAGCCATTCACCCTTCCAGTGTCAGTGAGTAGAATCCCGTCTGTCTGTCCTCCTACTTCTCAGTGTTCCTGGTCAGCAGTTCTGGAGGGATCCTGGACACCCTCTCCTGGCTATGCAGCCTCTCCCCCCACACCCTCTTATGTCTGATCTCTGTTGTCACCCATTGTGTGCTGTGTAATGAGTGGACCTGGCTGTGTGGCAGCTCTGTGGGGGGTTGTTGAGGAGGACAGTCGTTTGTGTGCAAAAAAAAAAAAAATATATATATATATATATATATATATTTTCTAAGAGGCCAAAACCACAGCGTGGAAGAAAGCTGATCAGTGTAGAGATGTCCTATATCAGGGTCTCCAGACTAGGGCCAATGTGGCCCTTCACTTGCCTTTACCCAGCCTTGTGTACACTATGCCATCCACTGACGCCAATGATGGGGCAGCCCTCCTCCTCCCGCTGACGCCAGTGATGGGGCAGCGCTCCTCCCGCAGGCGCCAGTGATGGGGCAGCGCTCCTCCCGCAGGCGCCAGTGATGGGGCAGCGCTCCTCCCGCAGGCGCCAGTGATGGGGTAGAGCTCCTCCCGCAGGCGCCAGTGATGGGGCAAAGCTCCTCCCGATGGCGCCAGTGATGGGGCAGCGCTCCTCCCGCTGACGCCAGTGATGGGGCACTATGCCATCCACTGACACTAAAAGGGGGCACTATTACTCCCATTAAATCCAATAATGGGCCATTGTTTGCTTCCACTGATCACAGTCCAGGTCGCTCCAAAGCAAACCGCAATAAACTGGCCCTTTGCTTAGAGAGTTTGGAGACCCCTGATCTATACAAACTGCTATAGAAGAGAATGGGATTCTTTAATGTTGGGCATTGTCAGTTGTAGGAAATGCACAAAATGACACAATGCTCAGTGTGGATGAGGGCTCAGTCACAGCGTATGGGGTATGCACTGCACACACAATCAGAGTGCACAGTTTAAATAAACTACACACACCTAGTCACAGCATACTGTACACAGCCCATGGCTTGCACATACAGTCACAGCTCAAGGCCTGCACGCACTGCACACAGTCACAGCCCAAAGCCTGCACACAGTCACAGCTCACGGCCTGCACGCCACAGTCCCGCACTGCACACATAGCTTACGGCCTGCATGCAGTCACGACCCATGGCTGGCCTGCACACACAGTACCGGCCTGCACACAGTCACAGCCCAAAGCCTGCACACACAGTCCTGGCCTGCACGCACACAGTGCCAGCTCATGATGTGCACACACTGCACAAAGTCACGGGTGGGTTGCCACCTCATCCCATAAAAACCGAACACATATGAATTACACAGGTTCTAAGAATAGTTTAATGCAGATAAGGCACAAGATGAGTTTAATTACCACCTCTATCGGCCATTGAACCTGTGTAATTATTGTGTTCGGTTTTAAGGGATGAGGTGGCATCTGTTGTTATGAATGTGGCGGCCGGCTTCCCGGTCCGCTCATTAACAACCAGCTATTCATCACACAGAATTTAGATCAGTCAATTAATTTTTGATTGATTTGAATTTAAATTGTTCTGAAAATGTGAAATTTGTTAGAAAATAAAGAAACCAAAGTGAAACTTTATTTTTCATTGCCTGCATTCCTTTCACAAGTCGCATGTATATCATGCAGGTCTGACTTCCATGTGACTTTTGAGGGTTTACATTGAAGTCTATGGCCCTCAAGTCTCATGAAAGTCAGACCAAAGTAGTGGATGAACTACTTTAAAGTCACTGCAACTTTAGGTCGCACAGATGTGAATGGTATTCATTGGGGAACATGGGGTGCGACTTGTCACGTGACTTTGGGGTCCAAATTCACACAAGTGTTAATGGGGCCTTAAAGCCAGAAGAAGCATTTGCCCCTCCCAATAGAAGTAAATCTGTAATTGTTCACATGGACATCAAACCTGCAGTGATCTATAATTTACAAAAGGGGGCTGCAGTAGGACCAGAAAAATGTATTAAACCTGAGAGCCGCCTATGTACCCGCCTCTCAGTACTTCCTTGTGGACTTTGTGAGTCGCAGGATATTCCAGGACAATGAATGGTCCTTGAAGCCAGAGGTGTGCCAGCAGATAGTAGTCATGGTGACACCAATAAACACCAGATGCTATCATTTCCTTTCCAGGCCCAGCTTCTGATTCAATCACTGAAATAGATCCTCCATAAATCCTGCATTCAAAGGCCAGATTTCAAATGGGCTTCAGCTTGTATCAGAGAAGTGTAAACAGTAAGCTTTGACAGGGCATCTGCAGAGCTTACAGCAAGCTTTGTTGAAGCTTTTAAAAGGTTTGTAAAGGAATTTTTTTATTTAAATAACATGTTATACTTACCTCCAATGTGCAGCTCGTTTTGCACAGAGTGGCCCCGATCCACGTCTTCTGGGGTCCCTAGACGGCTGTCTCTGGTCCTCCCCACAAGAACTCCACACATTCATGCGAGCTCCCTCGCATAGTGTGGAGTCCTTATGGCCGCGCTCCCTTGACACAGCGAGCGGCCATAGCCGCTCACTGTATCACTTGGCCCCGTCCTCTCGTCGCGCCGCTTCATTGGATGTGATTGAAAGCAGCGGCAGCCAATGGCTGCACTGCTTTCAATCCATCTGCCATAGCCAATCAACGGCCAGGCTGAGCGGCGAAGTGGATGTCGGGGCCGAGCGCGGGACTTTCGAGGGGTCAGGTAAGTATAACGGGGGGGGCGTTGACAGTATGTAGCTGCTGACTTTTAATATAAGGACACTTACAAACTATCAAACCCATTGCATCCGATATCACTCTGCACATTGTACAAAGTGACCCCCAGACCATTTGGGGTCTCCTCCAGCCTCATCATCTCCATTTCCAGATTCTTTTCCGTTCTGTGCTCCATCCCCAGAAAGCTCTATAGACTCTGTTACTCTGTTACCACGGAAACAGTTCTGTACCCCATAGAGCGTCCCCTACCACCTCCCATTCACATTCCACACCATGTATTTTTATATCTGTGCATTAAAGCTGAGTCCTGCCCAAAAAAAGTCACAAGCTACAAATATTGCAGCTGCTGACTTTTTTAATATATGGACACTTACCTGTTCTGGACGCCCGCGATGTCAGCACCCGAAGGGAATCGGGAAGTGAAGCTGCCTGGTTCCCTACCGCTCATGCGTGAGCCACGCTGCACGATCCCACTGGTCCCTGCTGTCTTTTGATACCTGTGTGTCTCCCAGAAGACAGCGGGGGGGACGGAGGAGGCGCTGGATGTGGCGTAGGGCGGATACTGCAGTGATCTATGCCCGGAAGTGGGAGCAAATACCTGGATTACACAGGTATCTGCTCCCTCCTTCCCCTGAAAGGTGCCAAATGTGACACCAGAGGAGGGGGAGGAATCCGAAAAGCGGAAGGTCAATTTTTGGGTGGAACTCCGCTTTAATTCTCACCACCTACACAGTATAGAACAGGGGTATGACTGCAGCAACATCATGGTCGCCTTCAAAGGGCCAGTTGTGACTGTAAGACTAGATGGCCAAAGCACACCCCCCTTACATCGATATGAAGAACCCCCCACCCTGCCTTACATCACAGTGCACCCTTCTTACCTAGTGCTGCTGCTGGGAGTGGAACTGGGAAGCAGAAAGTGCAGAGTCTGAAGGAGGACCAGAGGAGGGCTGGAGACAACTGCCTTATGTGAAGACCAGGGGGAGGTGGAAAAGAGGGGGTGCTGTGGCTGGACAGAATCTGGTGGAGTAGTTCGGTCATCCTCTCTGCTGAGATAAGGTGGGGTGGAGACAAGGGGGGTGCCGCAACTGCAGCCTGGCAGGCTGATTCAGCCTGTATGCCTTATGTTTGACTCGCATGGCACTGAATGTAAATACCAGGTCATTACTATAGCTCATAAGCAGCATAGATTTCTATACATTCAGCATATTTCTGCACAGCCTTTCTCCCATTCCAGCCCAGAATGCATAGGGTTCCATACTGTACACCGGGAAGTTAGCTATGTAGAGATCTCCTTACGTTTATACCTAATACTGAATTCTGTAACATTTTAGTTTTTCCACAGGGCCAGCATGGCGAGGCTCAAGATGGCTCCAAACGCATACTCCGAGGGGTTAGTTGAATCAAGGCTTCCTACACTGCAAGCCCCTAAAATGCCGTCCCGACTGGAGATGTTAAAGAACGACTACCAAGAGAGAAACCTCCGAGTCAAGGAGGAGAAGATGATGACTCTGCTAAAACAGCAACAAGAGCGCATCTCACACAGGGCCACCAACTCTTCCCTGTACACTGCATATCCTTCTCAACACAAGTCATTTCATGAAGTCCATCAGAACCCATATTCAAGTCCCTGGGCCCCAGAGGAAAGCGCATGGGCCTCTAACTGGACAGTAAGCAAGAGGACTGCAGGCATAGACCGCGCACATCCTCTCAAACCAGTCTATCACCGCAAGGCCACCACACATGTGCTCGACAGCCATCACCCTCCGTCAGCTAACAGGTACAAACCTCTTCCAGTACAAGAGCAGATAAGGTCCAAATCAGGCCCAGCCCGGACAAACCCTTGGCAACAGCTGGAGAAAAAGGAGTCCAACCTGGAAGCTGAAATTCGCAGGAAAGAAGCGCTGCTAAGAGAAAAGCTGCGGAAAACAGAGGAAGAACTGCGCCGCATGCAGAGAGAGAGAGAAGAGGTAGAAATGGAAGACAGGAGAGTCCAAGAGATTCAGGACACCAGGAGAGTGAGGGCAGCCACAACCCAGCCCCGGGCAACAAAGACCTACCATTATTCAGGCTACAGCGAAGAGAAACACAGGGAGGACAGACCTCAACACAGGGAGGACAGACCTCAACACAGGGAGGACAGACATCATCAGGTGGAGGACAGATTCTATCCGGACATAGAAGCTAAAAGCCAGATCCAGGAGCCGACCTTAGATAGGAGCACAAAACATATCAGACAAACCAAGAATGTTACTCCACCGCTGACAAATGGCTCGTCCCATATCACAGTGGCACCTCAAGGTGCTCAAACCAACAGATCCCCCATAGGTGATCTCGTAGAGGAGAACAATGAAGAGGATTTGGTCCCATGCGAGGTGTGCGGGCGACGTTTTATGGTGCAGCGTCTAGAGAAACATATGCAGGTCTGCCAGAAGATGCTGAACTCCAAAAGGAAGGTGTTTGATTCTTCCAAAGCAAGGGCCAAAGGGACCGACCTCGAGCAATATCTACACACCAAAGGAAGAACGAAAGACCCACCACCACAGGTAACTCCACCTTTTCTGCTTACGAACATGTACTGCTTACCTCTTAACTTTTTGAGGGACACCTATTAGCAAAAGTATAGGAAAATTATATATATATAAAAAAAGGAGTTAACCACTTCAATACCACACGCCGTCATATGACGTCCTTGACTTTGTGCAGGGATATCTCAATGATGGGGCAGCTACAGGCATCATTCAGATATCATTATTTGCAGGTGGCGATTCTGTGCAAGATAAAAACGATCATAGCGGCAGTTCCACCGCTTGATCGTTCTTATAGGAAACAGGAGGGTATGTCCGTTCCCCCCTCCCGCCACTATCCGGTGCTTCTCCAGGCTCTCCCGTGCCATCGGGGACCTAGAGAAAGAATCGGACGCCGCCAGGTGACAACCATAGAGATTTCCAGTGACCAGATGGTCACCAGTCATCTATATGACCGTCGGAGGCCCGGGCGCGACGTTATGACGTCACATCCGGACCCCGCATGTAAGCAAAGCGGCAATCGTGGCTTTCAGCATGAGATTGGCGATTTTTTTTATTTTAATTTTTTTTTCTTCAATCTCATGCTTTCCAGCATGAAGGAGAGATGTGGGGTCTTATTGACCCCACATCTCTCCATAAAGAGGACCTTTCACGGTAGACTTCTATTACAAGGGATGTTTACATTCCAAAGTACTGGCATATCAAAGCGCATTTTCCCATTAAAGTCAATGGAAACGAAAATAATTAGTTCCGCATTGACTTCAATGGGATGCAATACCGAATGCGGCCAGAGGTGGGGGGCGCCAGAGTGTCAAAAAGGCCCGAGGACTCTTTGGCTCGTTTCCTGTGCCACCCCGTACCTCAGGCCAAATGAGGTACTGCAGGCCAATGTTCGGCTTTTCTCGGCTCCTGCATCCTGTACCTAAGGCCAAATGAGGTACTGCAGGCCTATTTAGCTTGAATTCTGCTCATCTAGTGAGTCATCACTCGCAAACCGAGTCAAAATTAAAAAAAAAAGTTGCTCGCAAATCAAAATGCTCTCAAACCAAGTTACTCCTAAACTGAGGTTCCACTGTAATATATATATATATTTTAAACGCCCCTGTCCCTGGTAGCCTGCGCTCAGAAACGAACACACGTAAGTCCCGCCCACATATGTAAACGCTGTTCTAAACACCGAGATGTAGCTGAGCTGGGGGGTATACCTAGGCTTTTTATAGCCAGTGTCCATTTACCTCAAGGTGATGTCAAAACCCATGTAGTAGAATATGAAGTTGTGTAATGTACGATTAAGAAATAACCCCTCCCAGTGTCATACATCATATAGCTCACTGTCCACCCGTTATAGCATTGTGACCATCTGCCATAAATCATATACTGTAGTGTAGATCATTTCTTGCTTAGTTATGATTCTTGAAAGGCCGTTTCCCATTCTAGTGTCATTTCTGACCCTGGCATTGACTTTTTCTCTCCACTTCAGGTCAAAGGCAGCTCATGGCGTCAGAAGCATGAGTCTTTCATCCGAAACATTCGCCAGGCCCGCCTGGTGCAGGACGTTGTGAGCAAAGGAGGGAAACCATCTGACGTGCCTCCACCTCCACCAGATGAAAATCCAGATTATGTGACCTGTCCTCACTGCAGTCGTCGCTTTGCGCCACGACCTGCCGAACGCCATATACCCATGTGTGCAACGATTAAAAGCAGGCCCTGCCCTCCTCCAGGCCGGCGCCGCTGACACCCATACACTATTGGAATAATGTGTGAAATAGCCTTGCAGAGGGTAAGAAATGCAGGCTAGGTGTCTGCTATATAAAGCAGTGTCCCCAAACTGTGGTAGGGGGAGCCAGATGTAGCACTTTGCTTGCCTTTATCCAGCCCTTGGGGCACTATTCCTCCCACTGATGCCCATGATGACGAGTTGTTCCTTCAACTGATACCAACAATGTGACACTACTCCTCCAACTGACACCAACAATGGGGCACCATTTCTCCCACTGACTAACGATGGGGCACCATTTCTCCCATTAAAACCAACAATGGGGTATTGCAATTGACATAATTGTCTATGTCATGTAAATCTATGCCCATCAGATTTAATCTGCATAGAATTAGCATCAGTGTGAACCAGGACTCAATGGATAAAAAACAAATCCTACTCTAAGTCCCTGTTGGTAATGCAGAATCTTTTGGAGATCTGACTAGTATAAAGAGAAGAGACATTATCATTACATAAGTTATATATACTCCAGAGAGCATTGGACCTTACAAACTGGTACCCCCTTTACATATCTGCGTGGTCAGGAATAGGCTGACATGGCATTCACACAGTGTTTTATTTCAACGTTACTGTGAGTAATGGCCAAGAAGCTGAATACTGAGCTGTGTACAGTGTGTCAGATGCTGAGGCGGTGCTCTTGCTCACTGTTCCGGCAGCCATCCACAGTAATAGCACTCGGCCTCTACAGCAAAGGCCGTGTACAACCATCGTCCAGTCTGGCAATAAAAGTTCCACATGTGAGGCGGGCGTCTAGACAGTACTCGTATAAGGCACTAGAAAAAAGTTTTTGTGTCCATTGCATGGGTCGTCACATGGGGGTCCCAGAGGCAGAACGACAGGGGTCAGCACCCAAGAAACACCATGACTCTGCATCCGAATCCTCCCGGGAGGTCTCTGCACTGCCAGCAGCTGGTGATAGTCCTTTTGCACAAAGCGCCACCTACAGGAAAGACAGTACACAGTTCTAAGTAAATAACTAAAAATAAAAAGTTATATTAGTTATAAGGAGTCCGTGTGTAATGATTGTAGAAAAAGTCAAGCATTTCCATTTATACTGGAGAAGTACAGAGAACAGGATATGCATGATGCTTCCTGCTTCTCTGAGGCGGCGTACACACGACCGAGGTTCTCGGCGAGCATCCCGTCGGGAATGCCGTCGAGCAGAAATAGAGAGCATGTTCTCTATTTGCTCGACGGCCCGCCTGGATGAATGGCTGGTTGCCATTCCTGACGGGCGGGTCGCCGAATCTGACGGCCGGCAGAGAACCTCGATGGGCGGAACGATGTGTTCTGCCCGTCGAGGTGTTCTGCCGTGTGTACGCGGCTTGAGTTTTAGAGGGAATTGTGGGTTGCAGGACATTTTATAAATATATCTGTGTATAATTCCTGACAAAGCCAGGGGATGACAGCTCTTTGCTTCAACACAGAGCTGAAATATGAAAGGGGTTGCAAGTCCTCATGTTTATAACCCTTTTTCAGGATGCATTAACGGGGTTGTAAAGGAAAAAAATGTTTCCCCTAAATAGCTTCCTTTACCTTAGTGCAGTCCTCCTTCACTTACCTCATCCTTCCATTTTGCTTTTAAATGTCCTTTTTTCTTCTGAGAAATCCTCGCTTCCTGTTCTTTTGTCTGTAACTCCACATCGTAATGCCAGGCTTTTTCCCCCCGGTGTGGAGAAAGCCTCTTGAGGGGGTGGGCAGGCAAGTCAGGACACTCTCTACTTTGCAGATAGAGAAAGGAGCTGTGTGTTAGTGGGTGTCCTGACACTCCTGCTCGCCCCCTCAAGAGGCTTTCTCTACACCAGGGAGAAAGCCTCACATTACTGTGTGGAGTTACAGACAGAAGAACAGGAAGTGAGGATTTCTCAGAAGAAATAAGGACATTTAAAAGCAAAATGGAAGGATGAGGTAAGTGAAGGAGGACTGCACTAAGGTAAAGGAAGCTATTACAACCCCTTTAAGGTGAAAAAACATCTGACAGTTACCGGCCCCCCAGCCCCCTGTTTTACTTACCTGAGCCCTGGAAAGTCCCGCGTCGAACGCGCTTGAGGTTTACCCGGGGTTCTCGGCTCTTTATTGGATAGATTCATAGCAACGCAGCCATTGGTTCCCGCTGCTGTCAATCAAATCCAATGATGTGGGGCTGAGTCCTGCACTAGGCTATTATGGACGCCAAATGCAGGACTCTAAAGCGTGCCCGCAAGGTAACCCCCTTGGGAGAGAGCTTCCCATAGGGGGTTATTTGAACAGGGGAGGAGCCGAGAGAGCCGCCAGGCGACCCCCAAAAAATGGCATTTGGGGCCACACTGTGCAAAATAAAATAACATAGTATTTCTTTAACGGCGTAAACTGATCTTAGAATTGTTATAGTGAAATCTGATGACTTGAGTCAATTACTGCTTGTCAGCAACATACAGAACCAATCATCTGCCTCTTTGTATCCTATGAATGGTGGCCCCCCTATAATGGTCACTTACCTGTTTCTGAAGAGTCTGTATAACCTCTCCATGGTGGCTGACTGTTTGACCCTGCTGGGAAAAAATAAAAAAACATTATACCAACAACATTAGACTACAGCTCCACTTATCTCTAAATCTGTCTGAACAGCTTGCATGCAGTTCCCTCCTTGACACCCCTCAAAGGGGAAGAAGTTGCAAGTTAGAGAGAACTCTCCCCCTATCCATCTAACACCCCCTCTTGCAAAGTCAGAATAGAGAGCACACATCTACCCCCCACACCCTGCCAAGTCTCACCCCTGCGGCTGAAGAGCACACCTAACACCTCCTTCCTGCACCCCCGAAACCGGGTATCAGGCTAGTAAGCATGCTCTAACCCTCCACTACAGAGCACACTTCATTACCCACCACAGTCAGGGGGGGGGGAACTTTCCCACACATTCCACCCCACCACCACCAAAGTGTAATGCCGCATACACACAATTGGAAATTCCGACAAGAAAGTCGTGGATTTTTCCTGACGGAATGTTGACTCAAACTTGTGTTGCATTTGTCCGCTGGGAACCTGTCCGTTGGACATGTCCGCTGGTTAGTACGCCTAACCAGCAGACATAAATCTCTCGCATGCGTCGAATGGATTCGACGCATGCGTGGAAGTAATTCACTTCCTTTCACTACCCTTTGACAACGTGTTTGTACACGAAACGCGTCAGGGAAGATTCTACTGTCGCCACATTATGACTGCAAGCGCGCTTTTTTTATCCTGATCCATGTAAGTTCATTACTTATTAAATCTTTTAATACCGTGACGGTATCACACTATTGCTCCTTCTTTTCTCCTACACACTATTCTCAACGTATACCTACTGAGCATCAAGCCCTGGATAACTGAAGTCCCCCTCCCGGATTACTATACTGACGTACATCCCTGTCACCGGCAGTTCTATGAGGCTTCGATCCACGCTGGATGATCCAAAGCTTATGTGACTCTCCAGTCTGTATAGCTGGCAGAGTCCACTTGATCTGGTAAGCCTCCATGCTTTATTGGGTGAAGGTCTTCTTCCTTTTTTATATCACCACACAAGAGTGCGCATAGAGGACATCACTTGTTTATATTGAACACTTATAGCTTTTGGATTTGGACATCGATTGCAATTTTTTTGTTCAGGACATTCCATTTCTTATACTAGTGACTATTTAATTTTGTTCACTGGTTACTGGTCATTTTTTTTTTTTTTTTTTTTTTTTTTTTTATTGTGTATAGTTGGTTATTTTTTCACAAAATATTCTTTCTATGATCATATTTTCTAATCACATACAATTTTTTAGCACATAGATATATTTATTTATATTCTATTTACTTAGCGCTACACATTTTTTTATCCACATTATTTTTTGCTTATTGTTTTCTATTAGCTGTGTTTAGCGGCTCACATTATTTACCTAAAGCAGCGCGATATTTTTCCAATCTATCTACAACTTCCTGGAGTGGTGACATGGCGGCGTCAACGTCACCGCATCCTCAGTCCGAGGGGATTTTCGTCCGATGGTGTGTACACGCCATCGGACCAAAATCCGAGGAGACATGTCCGCTGGAAACGGTCCATCGGACATGTTTGAGCGGACAGGTCTTCTCGTCTGTACGCGGCCTTACGGTGTCAGGCTGGAGAGCAAACTCAATCCTCCCCCCCTCCCCAGCGCTGTCACACTAGCCTCCTCCCGACCACACTATAGCCAAATAATGGTCTGTGATTGCGGTGTCCTTCAAATAAAGCTGATCCCAGATCAAGGTAAAGGGCCAACTGCAGTGACAGTTTACATTTGATCAGCTGTGATTGGACACAGCTGATCATATGGTAAACAAATGGCAGTTATTAGCAATTCCTTTCCTCAGCCCTGTTACTGTCTGAGGAAAGGAAAGCCAATAACTGGATTTCCTGCGACAGGGCACATTTCCACTGATCATTAGTAGAGATCGACCGATATAGGTTTTTCTCTGGCCGATGACTATATTTGGAAATTGCGGCGGCTGATATACGATTCCGATTATTTATTTATTTTTCCCCTTCATCTCATAAAATCTAGTTAAGTAATAAGAAGTGATACAGTAAATGTAATCAATTAAGAATTTAAGTTTTAAATACACAACAAGCCTCCAATCAGTGCACTTGTATGTATAATTTAGAAAAAAAAATATCTATCCATCTTAAATAATAAATACACAAAAACAGGTAATCAAAACTTTTGGATGAATTTTTTTTTTAAAAAATGGGCTAACTTTACTGTTTATTTTTTTCATTCATTAATGTGTATTTTTTCCCACCAAAAAATTACTTTTGAAAGAACGCTGCGCAAACACGGTGCGACATAAAATATTGCAACAACCGTCATTTTATTCTCTGAAGTCTCTGCTATATATATATATATATATATATATATATATATATATATGTTCCACTGTGGAGAGACCGCCCTGTTTTTTCTCCACTCTTCCCTATGGGGGAGAGGATGAACACAGACCGTGTGTCCGTGTTCATCCGATCCGCTCTGCAGATGGAAGAAAAAATAGGGTTGTCTTCCGTCTGCAAAAGCGGATGCGGACAATTACACGTGTCCGCGGATGTTCATCCACTGACACCCGCTATCCCATAGGGATACATGTATGTCCGTATTTCATCCGAAAACGGAGGGGTGAAATACGGACATACGGTCCGCACGTCTGAAAGGGCCCTTAGGCCCCTGTCAAACTTATACGACTTGTCCCACGATTGTTTCCCATTATTTCCAATGACAACATTCAAAAAAAAAAAAAAAAAAATCGGCCGATATATCAGTCAACCTCTAATTATTAGTGCCCTGATCATCAGTGACGCCTCATCACCACACATCAGCGAAGAAGAAAAATTACTTATTGCCAAAGTTTCATAACAAAACAAAATGTTATTTATCCAAATTTTTGGTCTTTTTTCATTTGTTTAGCAAAAAATTAAAAACCCCAGTGGTGATTAATTACACCAAAAGAATATTTGTGTCAACAGATTCATAAAAATGTCTAGAGTACAGTGTTGCATGACCGTGCAATTTTCATTCAAAGTGTGACAACGCTGAAAAGGTGGGAATTGGCCTGGGCAGAAAAGATTGAAAGTGTCTGGTAGGCAAGTGGCTAGAGAGCACACTCCTTGTTGTGTCACGATGGGAATATGCTCCGGTTTATACAGTATAAACAAAGATTGCTTTCAGATTTTAAATAAAAATGTATATAAAACACAGTGGTCCTCTTCATTATAAACATACAACAGAATGGGCACTCACCTGCATCAGCACCTGCAATTTGTCCTCAAGCTCCTGAACTCTTATCGTCAGCTGCGTGTTTTCTCGCCGTAGATTCTCCTGCTCACTCTTACAGGATGACACAAGAGTCTGCAGCCTTTGTACCTCCTCCTGCAGAGCATTACATGCACAGCTAGAGCCCTGCTGCTCCTGCAAACCAAGAGTAACATTTCAGGCCAGATTCTAACTAGCAGCGGCTCACAGCAGTGGGTCTGGTGTGTCCCTGTTCTCCGGTTTCAGGTGCGAATTAGGCCCGAATATGAACCTGAAACGGAGCCAAAAGACACACATGACCCTTTTCCAGTGCGGACTGTGGTGTGCACCCAGCCTTATATACAGTATGAAGTGCAGAGCTGGACGGGATGAAGGAAATCATATAAACTCTCATGCCCCCTGTCCAGTCTCCACATGGCCTCCCTCTCACCTGTAGAACCTACTTTGTACTTCCCCCATCCATCCTCCACATGGCCTCCCTCTCACCTGTAGAACCTACTTTGTACTTCTCCCATCCATCCTCCACATGGCCTCCCTCTCACCTGTAGAACCTACTTTGTACTTCCCCCATCCATCCTCCACATGGCCTCCCTCTCACCTGTAGAACCTATTTTGTACTTCATCAATCTATCCTCCACATGGCCTCCCCCTGTAGAACCTACTTTGTACTTCCCCCATCTATCCTCCACATGGCCTCCCTCTTACCTGTAGAACCTACTGTGTACTTCCCCATCAATCCTCCACATGGCCTCCATCTCACCTGTAGAACCTACTTTGTACCCCCCCTCCCCACCCCATCCATCATTAACATGGACTCCCTCTCACCTGTACAACCTACTTTGTACGCTCTCCCCCCCATCAATCCTCCACATGGCCTCCATCTCACCTGTAGAACCTCCTCTGTACTCTGTGACGTTGCTGGCGGAGAGGCCTCTGTGTGCTGCGGAAGAGATGCCGATATAACCTGCGGCACATCCATACTTGCAGAGGATGGGGTATCTGGCATTGGGATAAACTCTGCTTCTTCCAGCTCCTGCAGATACACAAACTCGAGGTTCATAGCATCCAAATACACAAAGACAAATTAATAAGCAGAACCTAAACAAATGTATCTGGCATGGTCCTGTTACCTTCAGCAACCAACTGGGACAAGCACTGCTCTCCATATTTTCTGTGGTGTTAAATGGACTGGTCTCTGGCTCCGCCTCCATTGTGCCACGGAACCCAACATCACTGGGCTCAGAAGACAGGGAATCCCGTGCGCTGTCAACCTCCACTTGTGCAGATCCCCCTGATGAGCAGCTCTGGGCAACTGTAAAGTAAAAATATTCTCATCTCTTTATCAGAGCTACCCAGCAAATAAGCACTGGTCCTGCAAGATGGCAGGCCCCCAACATTTTTGGCACCAGGAACCAGTTTCACTGCAGCCAATTTACCCGGGGGGAGGGAAGGGGCGGGATTGGGGGTCAGGGATGGGCTATTGACAGAGTCTGTCCTCAGCCCCCCCTTTACATCAGTATCCTTGGTTCCCCTTCACATCATAACCCCCCTTTACATGACAGTGCAGTCTCCTTTACATCACAGTGCCCTTTACTTTAATGTAAAGGGGACACAGTAATGTAAAGGGGGCACAGTAATGTAAAGGGGGGCTGTGATGTAAATCAGTGCAGTCCCCTTTATATTACAGTGCCCCTAGCAATCACAGTGACCCTGCAGTCTGCTGCCCCCCTTTCCCCCCCTAATATGACACTTTCCAATTCTAATTTTAATCTCTGCCTCCCCTGCACAGCACACAGGGCAGAGGCTGTGTTCAGCCCGTGTGTCCTCTCCCAGCTTCCCCACCCTCCTGATGATGTCATCCTATCGTCAGGGGGGCAGGAAGAGCTCTCTATTTTGATTTGCAGCTCCTCCTGCCACTGCCCTGATTGTATGACATCATCAGCTAGGTGGGCAGAGTTGCTGGAAAAGGACAAACAGGAATGGCTGTGCGCCAACTGTGGTCTGGATAGCCCTCTGCGGACCGTGGTCAGCACTCATTTTCTGCTGTGCGGCCTGGTCAACAACAGCCGATGGACCGGCACCGGTCCGCAGTCCGGGGGTAGGGGATCCCTGGCGTAAGAGATGCAAGAGACTTAAAGCCCTCCCCAAGCCTTCAACCCTCTCCCCCAACCAATTACTCACCAGTTCCGATACACCCCTACCTCCTAGCCAACCTCTCATGGGGTTTGATAGACCCCCCCCCCCCCATCCCCCTTAACAGCCAATCACTCACGGGTTCCAATAGACAGGCCACTGCTGTTTGACCGGATAGTCTTTGAGTTGAGGACTTTCTCTACGGGAAGAAAGCAGAGAGATCTTAGCATAAGAGGCTGAAATCTCATCATACCCCACCAACAAGACACAATTTCCAAATACTCACCCACAATGAGGATGGTGTTCCAGCCACGACAAGAGAGCTCAGGCACATGATGTAATGAGCCAAATATCGGACGAGGCCACGAGGTACAGATGTCAGAGCCTTGAGGTCGTTCATTAGGAGTCATGGCTAGACGTCCATTTCCTCCGTTTCCCCAGGCAAATATGTGATTATCTGTGGAGAGAAATCCTTCATTAAAATGTTCCACAGCACACAGTGCCGCTAGCACAGGCAGGTTTACTCACCAGCTGTAGCAGCAATGGTGAACTCATCCCCACAGGACACTCTGATCACCTGTTTCCCTCCAAGAGGTCCCCCGAGCAGGTTAATGCCCAGATGTTTCCGGTAGTCTCCAACACCTAGCTGCCCACACTTGTTGGAACCAAACGTCAAGAGCCTGCCACGCTCTATTCAAGAAAGCAGAGGGAGTGTAAGTGACATGGGAAGATGACAAGGGATAGAGGGAAGACTATAGACACATCTCACCATCTATGGCAGCAGTGTGCGTCTTTCCTGGAGAGATGCTACGCACTTTATAGAAGGACAGCAGCTTGGCAAGCGTCAGGGAGGTGGTGTACGGCACCTCCTCATAGGTCTTCTGGAAGGAGAAGAAAGTTCCGTCACCCTATGTAGTGAAATCCTCCATTCTAATCAAGGAGTGGTCAGGCGCTCACCTCATGGTTAATTAATCCAGCCGTGCACTGGTTCAGTCCCAGCTTGTTGTGTTCATTCGAACCGCAGGCAAGAACTTTACCAGATTGTGTCAGGAGAAAACTGCCGTCTGAGCCGCAGCTGACGCTCACAATGCAGAGGCCTCGCTGCACCTCCACCTGACACAGAGAGGAAAATTGGATGTGAAGAAAAACCTGATACAATGACCAAGTCAGAGAGAAGAGATTACAGCACAAGGAATACATACCGTATTTGCCGTGTATAAGATGACCCCCCAATTTTACATTTTTTTAAAGATTTTTTGCCTTTACTCACCGTATAAGACGACGGAGCCATATTCTTCCTCCTTGCTGGAGCCAATCACAGCGAGCGGTGTATTCTATTAATGAATACAAAGCCTGCTTGGATTGGGAGGGGCTGTAACATCAGCCCACGCCTCTCTTACTCTCAAAGCCAATCTGAGCAGGCTACTGTACGTAGCCTGCTCGGATTGTCAGAGGTTGTTACTCCAATCCGAGCATTTGTCAGGGGTTGTTACTCCAATCCGAGCATTTGAATACATCGCTCACCGGGATTGGCTAAGCGGTATATACTGTATGTAGCTGAAGCTACATACAATATAACCGCACATCCAGCAGGCATGAGAGCAGCTGACCCGTCGTATAAGACAACCCCTGCTTTTTGGCCATTTTTTTTAAGTGTAAAAGGTATTCTTATACGCCAGCAAATACAGTAGATATAAAAACACTAGCACAGGACAAAGTCACCTTCTGAGGAGAGTAGACGTCATCTTCTGAGTCCAAGCCTAGGCGTCCTACAGGAGACAGATAGATTACACCCAGCCCACCAGATCCAGAATGTCCTCATATGGAGAACACCACAGTTCACTCACCATACTCTCCACAACCCCAGGAGTACACAGACTTGCTTCGCGTTAGCACCATGACGTGACTGTCACCACAGGACACCTGCTCAACTGGCTCATTCAAAAAGAAGTCTACCAAAATGGGCTCTAGAACTTCTGAGCCCTCAGCCTGACCTACGCCGAGGCAGCCATAATAGTCTGAGCCGAAAGAGTAGACCTGGCCTTCATCTGAAGGAGACATACAAGGTTAATGAGCCGAGGCCCCTCCACCATCATATATCATATCACTATCCTCATCATGTTTCCACTGCCTGGCAAGACAGGTTCATGTCACCTGAGCCAAACAATGGCTGGTTTAACGGTCACATGCTACAAATAATGGTTAAAGATCTGATTGCAATTCTTCTAAAGATGATGCTCCTACAATTCACCTCATTGTCACCTTTAAAGGGGTTGTAAAAGTATATATATTTTTTTCAAATAACAAACATGTCATACTTACCTCCACCATGCAGTTCGTTTTGCACAGGGTGGCCCGATCCTGGTCTTCTGGGGTCCCTCGGCGGCTGTCTCAGATCCTCCCCGCAAGAACTAACCCCCTTCTTGGGAAGCGCTCTCCCAATGGGGGTTAGCTTGTGGGAGCGCTCCCGTGATACAGCCGCCAACTTTATTACTCGTCCCGCCCCCCGCGTCATTGATTTGATTGACAGCAGCGGGAGCCAATGGCTGCACTGCTATCAATCTTCAATGATGAGCCGCCTCAAGCTGGGGGAAACCAATGCAGGAATGAGCCCACAGAGTTTTGTGGCTTAGGTAAGTAAAACGGGGGGAGGGGGCTGGGGCCCCGAGATTACAAGGTGTTATTTCACCTTATTGCATAGGATGCATTAAAGTGGATGTAAACCCCACATTTTTTTTTTTTTATGTCACAATGTAGAGAATATGATTTCCTATCATCTGTGCCCAGTCTTGCCACACAGAGTTAATCCAGCTCTGAGCAATCCTCTTTTATTGTTCAGGGAAATAAAACAGACTTCCAGATAAAAACCTTAGTCCTTGCTTGAGTGACAGGTTATTTACATATCTCGTGCACATACACAGCTTCTGTAAAAAGTGCTCAATTCACATCCCCCTCTCCTCGTCCCTCCAGCTCTATGTATATTCTGATGGCTGTTGCATTTTCTCATGGCACTGAACTGTGACTCACCCCATATTTTGAAAACATTTAATCAAAACACATGGGGAGGGGATGTGAATTGTGCACCTTTTTCAGAAGCAAGGACTTTTATCTGGAAGTCTGTCGTATTTCACTGAACAATAAAAGAGGATTGCTCAGAGCTGGATTAACTCTGTGTGGCAAGACTGGGCACAGATGATAGGAAATCTTATACATTGTGACATCCACTTTAACCACTTGCCTACTGTGCACCTACACCCCCTTCCTGCCCAGACAAAATGTAAGCTTCCGGCACTGCGTTGCTTTAACTGACAATTACGTGGTCGTGCGACGTGGCTCCCAAACAAAATTGGCGTCCTTTTTCTCCCACAAATAGAGCTTTCTTTTGGTGGTATTTGATCACCTCTGCGGTTTTTATTTTTTGCGCTATAAACAAAAATAGAGCGTCAATTTTGAAAAAAAATGCTATATTTTTTACTTTTTGCTATAATAAATATATCCCATATATAAAAAAAAATGTTTTCCCTCAGTTTAGGCCAATACGTATTCTTCTACCTATTTTTGGTAAAAAAAAAAATGCAATAAGCATTTATCGATTGGTTTGCGCAAAATTTATAGTGTTTACAAAATAGGGGATAGTTTATGTTTTTTTTTTTATTATTAATGGCGGCAATCTGCGATTTTTTTATTGGGACTGCGACGTTATGGCGGACGCTTCGGACAATTTTCTGACATTTTTTGGGACCATTTACATTTATACAGTGAACCAAGCTATAAATATGCATTGATTACTGTATAAATGTGACTGGCAGTAAAGGGGTTAACCACTAGGGGGCGGGGAAGGGGTTAAATGTGTGTCCTATGAGTGTTCTAACTGTAGGGGGAGGGGGGGGTGACTGGGGGAGGTGACCGATTGTGTCCCTATGTACAAGGAACACAATCTGTCTCCTCTCTCCATGACAGGGACGGGGAGCACTGTGTTTACATACAGAGCTCCACGTCCCTGCTCAGTTACTGGGCAATCGCGCGTGCCCAGCGGCGATCATTGCCGCCGGGCACTTGCACCGGGATCCCAGCAGAGCGGCGGGTGCGCGTGCGCGCCCGCCCGCGGCTTTAACCACTTGCTTACTGGGCACATAAACCCTCTTCGTGCCCAGGCGAAATTTCAGCTTCCGGCACTGCGTCGCTTTAACTGACAATTGCGCGGTAGTGCGACGTGGCACCCAAACAAAATTGGCGTCCCTTTTTTCCCCACAAATAGAGCTTTCTTTTGGTGGTATTTGATCGCCCGTGCGGTTTTTATTTTTTGCGTTATAATGAAAAAAAGAGCGACAATTTAAAAATATATATATATTTTTTACTTGTTGCTATAATAAATATCCCATTTTTTTTTTTTTTTTATCTCAGTTAAGGCCGATACGTATTCTTCTACGTATTTTTGTAAAAAAAAAAAAATCACAATAAGTTTTTTTTGCTTTGCGCAAAAGTTATAGCACCTACAAAATAGGGGACATAATTATGATTTTTTTATATATTTTTTTTTTACTAGTAATGGCGGCGATCTGCGATTTTTATTGGGACTGCGATATTGCGACGGACACATCGGACACTTTTGACACATTTTTGGCGCCATTCACATTTATACAGCGACCAGTGCTATAAAAATGCACTAATTACTGTATAAATGTGACTGGCATTGAAGGGGTTAACACTAGGGGGTGAGGAAGGGGTTAAATGTATTGCCTGGGTGTGTTCTAACTGTATGGGGGGAGGGGGGTGACTGGGGGAGGTGACCGATGCTGTCTCCCTATGTACAAGAGAAACAGCATCTGTCACCTCACTGACAGGACGTGAAGCTCTGTGTTTACACTCAGAGCTCCACGTCCCTGCTGTCTCACCGACGATCGCGTGTACCTGACAGACATCGCGGCCGCCGGGTACACGCATCGGATCCTCGGTGATGCGTCGGGACTGTTTTTCCCCGCCGTGGGGAATTACAAGCAAATCACGTCCAAAGACGTGACCCCGGCGCCTCAGGTCCGCGCTGTTCACGTCTTTGGACGTGAAGCAGTATTGAAGTGGTTAAAAGGACATCACGTCATATGACGTGATGTCAGGACAATGGAGTCCTCCGCCCGCCGTCATTTGACGGTGGTCGGAGGACAAGTGGTTAAGGTGAAAAAACACAAACCTTTACCGCCCCTTTAAGGCTCTCTCACCTACTCATCCACAAGGCCATCTCTCACCATCTCATATACCTCTGAGGCTCCTCTCGCTTTTTCGTCACCCAGAGGCTCCTCTCACCTTATTATCCACCCAATGTTTCAAAATCTGACTGCATTCTTTTTAAAGAAGATGCTTATAATTCACCTCCTTATCCACCCTTGATGTCCTCTCGCCTCCTCGTCAACATGAGGGGCCCCCTTTTCCTCCCTTCATCCACCCCTCAGGGGCCCCTCTAACCTCATCCACCCCTGAGGCTCCCTCTAATATTTCCATCCCCCTTTATACTAACCTGTAATACACATAGTGAAATCCCCTCCACAGCTGACTTGTTTCATAGATTTGCCTTGCAGCTTCTCCACGTGTTTTGGTTGTCGATAAGAGGCACGATCTCCATGGCCCAGCTGCCCATGCAGCTTTGATCCCCCTTGCATGTTCTAAGCAACGAGAATATATTATGCTATTGGATTCTGGCACATCTTGTGTTTACCCAACCCCCAGCAACTCACAGCACTCACCACCCAGGTGTACAACTCCTTCTCCACAGTCACCACCGCAAAATGAGCATCTCCAGCACAGACCTGCCGCGCACGGCAACCACCTTTAAAAACATCCAATTTCTGAGGAGTGGACTTCCCTCCTCCCCACACGTACACTTCGCTGCTTCGAGATGTCACCACTGCAATTGGCGCCTCATTTACTGCACCTGGCCTGGGAGAGAGAAGGGACTCGATGAGACATGGTACCAGCTGGGGATTAGCACAAGGGGCTGCTGCACTTTCCAAAGCGCTCTCACCTGGAGCGTTTGTTGGACTTGTTCAGTAGGGAAACCTCGTCTTCCATTTCTCTGTGGAGAAACCAGAGCAAAAATGTATCCTTCAAAGAGGACTACTGGAAAGAGCACATAGAGCAGTGATGGCGAACCTTGGCACCCCAGATATTTTGGAACTACATTTGCTATGATGCTCAACTACACTGCAGAGTGTATGAGCATCATGGGAAATGTAGTTCCAAAACATCTGGGGTGCCAAGGTTTGCCATCACTGGCATAGAAGATGCACATCGTCCAGCCTCACCTCCCCCTCCGGGCCAGCAGAGGCCTCTCCAGGATCTCATCAGCACTCGGTCGCATGTCTGGTTCCTGAATTAGGAAGAGAGAGAGGACACAGATGAGACCAGAAATTACCCAAAAAATACATCGTCAGCTTTCCACATTCAACTTCTGGAGTACACACCTGCTTCAAACATGGCCATACCACAGCAATCAACTCCTAGCCTGGAGTACACTCTAACCTTCTCCACACAGGACACTACATTGATCAGATACTGGAAGAGACACTAACTTGCTGCACAAAAGGACCGTACTATACTGAACAGCTAATGGACTACACTATATCAATCAGCTCCTGGACTATACACTAATCTGCTATGCACAAGACTGCACTAGATCGATCCGCTCCTGGGAGTACACACTAATTGCTATGCACAAGACTGCACTAGATCGATCCGCTCCTGGGAGTACACACTAACCTGCTATGCACAAGACTGCACTAGATCGATCCGCTCCTGGGAGTACACACTAACCTGCTATGCACAAGACTGTACTAGATCGATCCGCTCCTGGGAGTACACACTAACCTGCTATGCACAAGACTGCACTAGATCGATCCGCTCCTGGGACTAGACACTAACCTGCTATGCACAAGACTGCACTAGATCGATCCGCTACTGGGACTAGACACTAACCTGCTATGCACAAGACTGCACTAGATCGATCCGCTCCTGGGAGTACACACTAACCTGATATGCACAAGACTGCACTAGATCGATCCGCTCCTGGGACTAGACACTAACCTGCTATGCAAAAGACTGCACTAGATCGATCCGCTCCTGGGACTAGACACTAACCTGCTATGCACAAGACTGCACTAGATCGATCCGCTCCTGGGACTAGACACTAACCTGCTATGCACAAGACTGCACTAGATCGATCTGCTCCTGGGAGTACACACTAATCTGCTAGGCACAAGACTGCACTAGATCGATCCCCTCCTGGGAGTACACACTAACCTGCTATGCACAAGACTGCACTAGATCGATCCGCTCCTGGGAGTTCACACTAACATGCTATGCACAAGACTGCACTAGATCGATCCGCTCCTGGGAGTACACACTAACCTGCTATGCACAAGACTGCACTAGATCGATCCGCTCCTGGGAGTACACACTAACCTGCTATGCACAAGACTGCACTAGATCGATCCGCTCCTGGGACTAGACACTAACCTGCTATGCACAAGACTGCACTAGATCGATCCGCTACTGGGACTAGACACTAACCTGCTATGCACAAGACTGCACTAGATCGATCCGCTCCTGGGAGTACACACTAACCTGTTATGCACAAGACTGCACTAGATTGATCCGCTCCGGGGAGTACACACTAACCTGCTATGCACAAGACTGCACTAGATCGATCCGCTCCTGGGAGTGCACACTAATCTGCTATGCACTAGATCGATCCGCTCCTGGGATTACACACTAACCTGCTATGCACAAGACTGCACTAGATCGATCCGCTCCTGGGAGTACACACTAACCTGTTATGCACAAGACTGCACTAGATCGATCCGCTCCGGGGAGTAAACACTAACCTGCTATGCACAAGACTGCACTAGATCAATCCGCTCCTGGGAGTACACACTAATTGCTATGCACAACTAGACGATCTGGGAGTACACACTAACCTGCTATCTGCCTGGGAGGTACACACTAACCTGCTATGCACAAGACTGCACTAGATCGATCTGCTCCTGGGAGTACACACTAACCTGCTATGCACAAAACTGCACTAGATCGATCCGCTCCTGGGAGTACACACTAACCTGCTATGCACAAGACTGCACTAGATCGATCCGCTCCTGGGAGTACACACTAACCTGCTATGCACAAGACTGCACTAGATCGATCCGCTCCTGGGAGTACACACTAACCTGCTATGCACAAGACTGCACTAGATCGATCCGCTCCTGGGAGTACACACTAACCTGCTATGCACAAGACTGCACTAGATCGATCCGCTCCTGGGACTAGACACTGACCTGCTATGCACAAGACTGCACTAGATCGATCCGCTACTGGGACTAGACACTAACCTGCTATGCACAAGACTGCACTAGATCGATCCGCTCCTGGGAGTACACACTAACCTGCTATGCACAAGACTGCACTAGATCGATCCGCTCCTGGGAGTACACACTAACCTGCTATGCACAAGACTGCACTAGATCGATCCGCTCCTGGGAGTACACACTAATCTGCTATGCACAAGACTGCACTAGATCGATCCGCTCCTGGGAGTGCACACTAATCTGCTATGCACTAGATCGATCCGCTCCTGGGAGTGCACACTAATCTGCTATGCACTAGATCGATCCGCTCCTGGGAGTACACACTAACCTGCTATGCACAAGACTGCACTAGATCGATCCGCTCCTGGGAGTACACACTAACCTGCTATGCAAAAGACTGCACTAGATCGATCCGCTCCTGGGACTAGACACTAACCTGCTATGCACAAGACTGCACTAGATCGATCCGCTCCTGGGAGTGCACACTAATCTGCTATGCACTAGATCAGTGATGGCTAACCTTGGCACTCCAGATGTTTTGGAACTACATTTCCCATGATGCTTATGCACTCTGCAGTGTAGTTGAGCATCATGGGTAATGTAGTTCCAAAACATCTGGGGTGCCAAGGTTAGCCATCACTGCACTAGATTGATCCGCTCCTGGGAGTACACACTAACCTGCTATGCACAAGACTGCACTAGATCGATCCGCTCCTGGGAGTACACACTAACCTGATATGCACAAGACTGCACTAGATCGATCCGCTCCTGGGAGTGCACACTAATCTGCTATGCACTAGATCGATCCGCTCCTGGGAGTACAAACTAACCTGCTATGCACAAGACTGCACTAGATCGATCCGCTCCTGGGAGTACACACTAATTGCTATGCACAAGACTGCACTAGATCGATCCGCTCCTGGGAGTACACACTAACCTGCTATGCACAAGACTGCACTAGATCGATCCGCTCCTGGGAGTGCACACTAATCTGCTATGCACAAGACTGCACTAGATCGATCCGCTCCTGGGAGTACACACTAACCTGCTATGCACAAGACTGCACTAGATCGATCCGCTCCTGGGAGTACACACTAATCTGCTATGCACAAGACTGCACTAGATCGATCCGCTCCTGGGAGTACACACTAACCTGCTATGCACAAGACTGCACTAGATCGATCCGCTCCTGGGAGTACACACTAACCTGCTATGCACAAGACTGCACTAGATCGATCCGCTCCTGGGAGTACACACTAACCTGCTATGCACAAGACTGCACTAGATCGATCCGCTCCTGGGAGTCACACTAACCTGCTATGCACAAGACTGCACTAGAGACTGCACTAGCCAAGGTTAGCCATCACTCGATCCGCTCCTGGGAGTACACACTAACCTGCTATGCACAAGACTGCACTAGATAGATCCGCTCCTGGGAGTACACACTAACCTGCTATGCACAAGACTGCACTAGATCGATCCGCTCCTGGGAGTGCACACTAATCTGCTATGCACTAGATCAGTGATGGCTAACCTTGGCACTCCAGATGTTTTGGAACTACATTTCCCATGATGCTTATGCACAAGACTGCAGTGTAGTTGATCCGCATCCATGGGGTAGTTCACACTACATCTGGGGTGCACAAGGTTAGACTGCACTAGATTCGATCCGCTCCTGGGAGTACACACTAACCTGCTATGCACAAGACTGCACTAGATCGATCCGCTCCTGGGAGTACACACTAACCTGCTATGCACAAGACTGCACTAGATCGATCCGCTCCTGGGAGTTCACACTAATCTGCTATGCACTAGATCGATCCGCTCCTGGGAGTACACACTAACCTGCTATGCACAAGACTGCACTAGATCGATCCGCTCCTGGGAGTACACACTAATCTGCTATGCACAAGACTGCACTAGATCGATCCGCTCCTGGGAGGCACACTAACCTGCTATGCACAAGACTGCACTAGATCGATCCGCTCCTGGGAGCTTATGCACAAGACTAACCTGCTATGTACTGCACTGAGCATCATGGGACACACTAAACTAGCACACTATCGATCCGCTCCTGCACACTCCTGCTATGCACAAGACTGCACTAGATCGATCCGCTCCTGGGAGTACACACTAATCTGCTATGCACAAGACTGCACTAGATCGATCCTGGGAGTACACACTAACCTGATATGCACACTAATCTGCTATGGGAGTGCACACTAATCTGCTATGCACTAGATCGATCCGCTCCTGGGAGTACAAACTAACCTGCTATGCACAAGACTGCACTAGATCGATCCGCTCCTGGGAGTACACACTAATTGCTATGCACAAGACTGCACTAGATCGATCCGCTCCTGGGAGTGCACACTAATCTGCTATGCACAAGACTGCACTAGATCGATCCGCTCCTGGGAGTACACACTAACCTGCTATGCACAAGACTGCACTAGATCGATCCGCTCCTGGGAGTACACACTAACCTGCTATGCACAAGACTGCACTAGATCGATCCGCTCCTGGGAGTACACACTAACCTGCTATGCAAAAGACTGCACTAGATCGATCCGCTCCTGGGACTAGACACTAACCTGCTATGCACAAGACTGCACTAGATCGATCCGCTCCTGGGAGTACACACTAACCTGATATGCACAAGACTGCACTAGATCGATCCGCTCCTGGGAGTACACACTAACCTGATATGCACAAGACTGCACTAGATCGATCCGCTCCTGGGTACACACTAAGTGCACACTAATCTGCTGATATGCACAAGACTGCACTAGATCGATCCGCTCCTGGGCACACTAAGCTATACAAACTAACCTACTATGCACAAGACTGCACTAGATCGATCCGCTCCTGGGAGTACACACTAATTGCTATGCACAAGACTGCACTAGATCGATCCGCTCCTGGGAGTACACACTAACCTGCTATGCACAAGACTGCACTAGATCGATCCGCTCCTGGGAGTTCACACTAATCTGCTATGCACTAGATCGATCCGCTCCTGGGAGTACACACTAACCTGCTATGCACAAGACTGCACTAGATCGATCCGCTCCTGGGAGTACACACTAACCTGCTATGCAAAAGACTGCACTAGATCGATCCGCTCCTGGGACTAGACACTAACCTGCTATGCACAAGACTGCACTAGATCGATCCGCTCCTGGGACTAGACACTAACCTGCTATGCACAAGACTGCACTAGATCGATCTGCTCCTGGGAGTACACACTAATCTGCTAGGCACAAGACTGCACTAGATCGATCCGCTCCTGGGAGTGCACACTAATCTGCTATGCACTAGATCGATCCGCTCCTGGGAGTACACACTAACCTGCTATGCACAAGACTGCACTAGATCGATCCGCTCCTGGGAGTACACACTAACCTGCTATGCACAAGACTGCACTAGATCGATCCGCTCCTGGGAGTTCACACTAACATGCTATGCACAAGACTGCACTAGATCGATCCGCTCCTGGGAGTGCACACTAATCTGCTATGCACAAGACTGCACTAGATCGATCCGCTCCTGGGAGTACACACTAACCTGCTATGCACAAGACTGCACTAGATCGATCCGCTCCTGGGAGTACACACTAACCTGTTATGCACAAGACTGCACTAGATCGATCCGCTCCGGGGAGTACACACTAACCTGCTATGCACAAGACTGCACTAGATCGATCCGCTCCTGGGAGTGCACACTAATCTGCTATGCACTAGATCGATCCGCTCCTGGGAGTACACACTAACCTGCTATGCACAAGACTGCACTAGATCGATCCGCTCCTGGGAGTACACACTAACCTGTTATGCACAAGACTGCACTAGATCGATCCGCTCCGGGGAGTAAACACTAACCTGCTATGCACAAGACTGCACTAGATCGATCTGCTCCTGGGAGTACACACTAACCTGCTATGCACAAGACTGCACTAGATCGATCTGCTCCTGGGAGTACACACTAACCTGATATGCACAAGACTGCACTAGATCGATCTGTTCCTGGGAGTACACACTAATCTGCTATGCAAAAGACTGCACTAGATCGATCCGCTCCTGGGAGTAAATACTAACCTGCTATGCACAAGACTGCACTAGATCGATCCGCTCCTGGGAGTACACACTAATCTGCTATGCACAAGACTGCACTAGATTGATCCGCTCCTGGGAGTAAATACTAACCTGCTATGCACAAGACTGCACTAGATCGATCCGCTCCTGGGAGTACACACTAACCTGCTTTGCACAAGACTGCACTAGATCGATCCGCTCCTGGGAGTACACACTAACCTGATATGCACAAGACTGCACTAGATCGATCTGCTCCTGGGAGTACACACTAATCTGCTACACATAGGACCACACTACCTCACTCAGCTACAGGAGTACACACTAAATTGCTACACAGAGGACCGCACTACATAGATCAGTTTCTGGAGGACACACTAACTTGCTACACAAAAGGACCACACTATATAAAATCAGCTCCTGAACTAAGCAGTAACCTCCTACAATCAGCATCTGGAGTATACACTCACCTGCTCCAAACAGGACCGCACTACATCAACCATCTCCTGGGAGTAGACGCTGTTGTCCAGCTCCACCCCCCAGTTTCCTTGCACAATCTTCACACATAGATTCAGGGGATTCTGCAGGCAGTAAAGAATAAGTTGATAAATGAATGGCTGACAGGAGAAGAGCAGGCGAAGCAACCACACGGAGAGAAAAGGAGTGGAGGGTGAAATCACAGAGCGTGGGGTGGAGCGGAGTGAGGAACCGCTGACAAGAGGAGTGGAGTGGAGCGACCGCTTACAGGAGAAACTGAGTGGAGCAAAGGGAGGAACCACTGACAGGAGGACTGGGGAGAAGTGGAGCGGAGGAACCGCTAACAGGAGGAGTGGAGTAGAGGGAGAAACTGCTGACAGGAGAGGAGTGGAGCGACCGCGTTTACAGGAGAAACAGAGTGGAGCGATAGGAGGGACTGCTTACAGGAGGAGTGGAGTAGAAGGACCACCGACAGGACGAGTGGAGCGGAGGGAGGAACCGCCAACAGGAGGAGTGGAGTGGAGCGGAGGGAGGGAGGAACCACCGACAGGAGTGAAGTGGAGCGGAGGGAGGAACCGCTGACAGGAGGAGTGGAGCGGAGGGAGGGAGGAACCGCCGACAGGAGAAGTGGAGTGGAGCGGAGGGAGGGAGGAACCGCCGACAGGAGGAGGAGTGGAGTGGAGCGGAGGGAGGGAGGAACCGCCGACAGGAGGAGTGGAGTGGAGCGGAGGGAGGAACCGCCGACAGGAGTGGAGTGGAGGGAGGAACTGCTGGAAGGAGAAGGGTGGAAGAAAGGGAGATGGACACTTACCGTTGCATCAAATGTTCTTGTCAGAGTTAGCAGCTCGTACAGCACACATCCTACTGCCCAGATGTCGGACTTAAAGCTGTACTTCACCCCCTGGCACAGCTCTGGGGACATGTAATACAGGGTGCCCACACACTGCAAACACATTATACATGTATGTGACCACAGCACTGGACCGTACAAACATATATACAACAATTTGTATCATCTGTAATGATTTATGTACACACAGAAATGTCTGCCCATTACGTACTTGGACTGTTTCTTGCTTGGCAGCACAACACAGTAGTTGTGCTTTAATGCCTCTTCTTATAATGCAAGTCTTTGTGTTAACTGACTTATTGAAGACCATGCCCTCCCTGTGAGGCTGTTATCTACTCTGTATAAAATTTGGGATATAGCTATGTGTTGGTTATAAACAGAGAACTAGTCAGGAAGGGACATTTATAAAAGATCGGAATCTCTCTGCTCAACCACGATGACATATGTGAGATACCATTTAATTGTATTCTCTCCCTGTCAGATTCTAAAACTGAGATGCAAATAATTTCTTCTATATTCTTTACAAGAGGCTCACCGTTTCTGCCATCGAGAACTCGGAGCCCAGCTGCTTTGCCAGTCCATAGTCTCCCAGTTTGATTAGGTTGGCTTTGGTTAGGAAGATGTTTAATGTCTTAATGTCTCTGTAAAGAGAAACTGGAGACGTTAACACATACAAAAAAGCCACACACCTCCATGATGTTACCAGTAGGGGTAGTGTGCCCATCATCACATTTCCTCCATGACATTACCAGTAGGGGTAGTGTGCCCACCATCACCTCTCCTCCATGATTTTACCAGTAGTGGTAGTGTGCCCACCATCACCTCTCCTACATGATGTTACCAGTAGGGGTAGTGTGCCCACCATCACCTCTCCTCCATGATGTTACCAGTAGGGGTAGTGTGCCCACCATCACCTCTCCTCCATGATGTTACCAGTAGGGGTAGTGTGCCCACCATCACCTCTCCTCCATGATGTTACCAGTAGGGGTAGTGTGCCCATCATCACCTTTCCTCCATGACATTACCAGTAGGGGTAGTGTGCCCACCATCACCTCTCCTCCATGATTTTACCAGTAGTGGTAGTGTGCCCACCATCACCTCTCCTACATGATGTTACCAGTAGGGGTAGTGTGCCCACTATCACCTCTCCTCCATGATGTTACCAGTAGGGGTAGTGTGCCCACCATCACCTCTCATCCATGATGTTACCAGTAGGGGTAGTGTGCCCACCATCACCTCTCCTCCATGATGTTACCAGTAGGGGTAGTGTGCCCACCTTCACCTCTCCTCCATGATGTTACCAGTAGGGGTAGTGTACCCACCAAAACCTCCCCTTCAAGATAATACCACTAAGGGGCAGTGTACCCACCATCACCACCTTCCAACCCCTCATGATGTTACCACTAGGGATCAGTATATCTATCATTGCCCTATATAGTGAATATGGGACATGTACACTTACCTGTGAAGAATCCCAGCTCGGTGTATGCAACTCACCGCAGACACGATTTGAAAGAGATACCAAATGACCATCTGCAGACAATAAACGTACATGTCACAATGACATACTGTTCTGCCCCTTGACACGTAAGGGCACCTTATACCCCCTTTCCACTTCTCACCTCCTCCTGGGACTCTATACCGGCTCCTCCACTCGCCATCTACCATCTCCTTCTGGAACTATACTGTACATCCCCTTTCACTACCCAGCACCTCCTCCTGGAACTCTATACCCCCTCCACCACCCACCATCTATCACCTCCTTCTGGAACTATAGTGTACATCCCCCTTCACTGCCCACCACTGTTGTAATATATATATATATATATATATATATATATATATATATATATATATATATATATGGGTAGGTATGTATGTCACAATATATTGTATTACATTACCATATTGACCAAGCCAGCTGAATTCTAACATGTCAAAGGTACAGAAGACCCTTTGATGTGTTAATCTTATCTAAGACTGCCTAGGTGTGTGAGATGGCCTAGTAACCTCAAAGGGTAAATTGTTTTGTAAATTGATGGTAATTAGATTTGAGGGGGTATTCATTCAGGGAAACATTTGGTTGACCTGGAAGAACCCCTCCCTCCAGTGTGAGACCAGTATTTGAGACATTCAAGCTGGCATTCAGTTAGTCTTGTCACTGAGAATATATTCTCTATGTATTTTCTGATATGAAGGCACAGGTCTAGGAAGAGATTTGAATTATATGCTCTGTTGGATTTTGTATCGTCTGTGGACTTTGTTCGTTATTGGAAGTTAAATGCATTCTCTGGAGAGCCTGGTGTGTTGCTGCGGCACAACAAATTTATAGTCATCATTCTAACATCTAAATATCAATTATCTAACCGGACTCCACTATATATGATATCACTACAACCACCTCCTCCTGGAAAGCTATACCCCCTCCACCACCTTCTTCTGGAACTCTATACCCCCTCCGCCACCCACCATCTATCACCTTTTTTTGGAACTCTATACCACCCACCACCTCCTTCTAGAACTTTACTGTACATCCCCTTGGTCCTTGACAAGTAAGGGCACCTTATACCACCCTTTCCACTACTCACCTCCTCCTGGGACTCTATACACCCTCCTCCACTCGCCATCGCCTGTACATCCCCTCGATGGCAAATGGAGGAGGGGGTATAGAGTCCCACTACAGCACAGTGGTGTATTGGTTAGCATGTTCAGCTAGCAGCAAAAGGGTCACTGGTTCAATTCCTGACCACAACACCATCTGCCTGGAGTTTGCATGGTCTCCCTGTGTCTGCGTGGGTTTCCTCCGGGAACTCCGGTTTCCTCCCACACTCCAAAGACATGCTGGTAGGTTAATTGGATCCTGTCCAAATTGGCCCAGTATATATGTGTGTACGACTGTGCGTCTTAAGCATGTTGAGATCCTACGGGGTAAATAACCTGCACCAGCTAGGAAGATACTGGCTGCAAAAAGCGCCTAGAGGCAATTCAGTTTGCATGTGTAGCGCTATACAAGTCACTCATTCATTCATTCATTACCCACCACCGCCTCCTGAAATTCTAAACCCCCCTCCCCCACCCATCACCTTCTCTTCTGGAACTATACTGTTCATCCCTTTCACTATCCGCTAACTCCTCCTGGAATTCTATACTTCCCCCCCCCACTTACCACCTTGCACCTTCTCTTGAAACTCCATACCCCGCTCCCTCCACCCACCACCTCTCACCTCCTCCTGGGACTCCATACCCTGCTCCCTATACCCACCACCTCTCACCTCCTCCTGAAACAACTGGCTCTTCTGACGGACGATCTTGTCAAACAGATTACCACCTGTGAAAAGGAGGATGGAGGTAAGAAGACAGTTCAGTTCCACAGAGAGGAGCAGCTGAAATTCAACTCACCATTGCAGTACTCCAGCTCGATCAGCAGTGTGTTGCTGTCCAGGAAGTGGTTATAATACGCTATGATGTTATCATGCTGGAGGAGGGACAAAATGACAATCTCATTCAGAGCATCGCGGCGTTCCTTTTCCGAAAGTCGAGCCAAGCCAACCTCCTTCCATACAACCAGCGAGTCATCCTTTTGGGAAACAGTTCCGAGCAAGGACAGCGTCAGAGAAGGGGACATAATCCTCTAAAGTTTCATTGTGCTTTAACACACTGATGAAGTATCTTTTGGTCCCTGGCTCTCCCTGAAAAACCTTTCCCGCAACCTCCTCTCCTTGAAAAACCTTTCCTGCAACCTCCTCTCCCTGAGAAACTTTTCCTGCTTGGGGAGCCTTCCTCAAGCTCTCCCCAACATAGGCAGCCTTCCCCGCAACCCCTCTCGCTATCTGCCCCCCCCCCCCCCAATCAACCTGAGAAACAATTTCCACCCTTCTTTCTTCTCCAGGAGCCTTTCCCACACTGCTTCTCTCCAAGGAACCTTTCTGCCCCTTTTTTCCTTCCTTCAATGAGCCTTTCCCGCCCCCCCCCCTTCTCCCCAAGAAGCCTATTTGGCCTCCCCATCATGCTAAGAGACATTTCCTGCACCCCTTCTACCCAAGGAACCTGGCACCTTTTCTCCCTGAGAAACCTTTCCAGATCCTTTTTCTTCTCAGTGAGCCTTTCCCGCACCCCTATTCCCCAAGGAACCTTCTGGCACAAGAATATAAAAACAGAATTACTAACGCGTTTCAAGGGGAGATCCACAGAAGAGGCAATCTCCCCTCGAAACGCAGCATCCATTCAGCCACCCCTTTTTCTTCTCAATGAGCCTTTCCCACACCCCTTCTCCCCAAGGAAACTTTCTTGTACCCCCTTCCCCCGAGAAACCTTTCTCACCCCCATTATTTGGGTGGGAAGCCCTTCTCACACCTTTCTTCCCAAAGAACCTATCTGGCACACCCTTCTTCATAAAAAACCTTCACCGCCCTTCTTTCTTCTTGCGGAGCATTTCCCACAGCATTATCTGCAAGAAATCTATCTGGCACCCCCTTTCCCCATGAAACATCTTCCACCCATCTTTCTGCTCCGGGAGCCTTTCTCACATGACTTCTTTGCAAGGAACCTAATGGGCACCTCTTTTCCATGAGAAAACTTTCTCACACCCTCCCCCCCCCCAGAGGGACCTGGCACCCCCTTTTTCCAAGAAAAATTTCCCGCCCCTCTTTTTCTCTGGGAGCCTTTCCCTCACCATTCTCTGCAAAGAACCTATCTGGCACCCTTTTCTGCCCACTTTTCTTCTTGATGAGCCTTTTCAACACCCCTTCTTCCCCAGAAAACTTTCTAGCACCCCCTCCCCCTGAGAAACTTTTCCCTCCCTCCCTTTCCTTTTTCCTGCTCTGCTTTCTTCTCAAGGAGCCTTTCCCACGCCCTTTCTCCCCAAGAAACCTGGCACCGCCTTTCCCAGAGAAACCTTTCCTGCCCTTCTTTCTTCTCGGAAAGGAAACCTTTCCTTCACTATTCTCTGCAAGGACTACAAAAGATAAAAAGGAGAGGGCAAATCCCTAGTGCATTACTACCTTCAACACAAATTACATTTATTAAAACCGCCAAAGTCATACTCACAAACATAAAATGCGTGCATAAAAAGATAAAATGCGTGTCGAACACAAAACTCAAGTGAAAGGAATAGCACACCTCTAGGGTTGGAAAGATGACGTGTTTCGGTAGACACGCTCCCTTCCTCAGAGCTGATCCAACTGCACGAGGCCACCATTTATATACTGTTACAAAGCCAGGATCCCCCCTCCAACAGCTGCACTGGACAGGACTAGAGCTGCACGATTAATCATTAAAGAAAAAAAATCTGATCTCGATTCGACCCCCCCCCCCACGATCTTAATCTGGCATTTCCACGATTCATGTTACAAGAGAAGAGCCGTTCTCTGCTCAAAAAAATAAAGGCAGCTGGCAAAGTTTATCACAGCATTACTCAGCGCTGAGGAGATAAGAAACATTGTAGCACTTGGTTCTTTTAGAAGTTAGATCAAAGTGATGCACTTCGGACTGTGAATGAGGTTAGTTTAAACACTTAAAAGAGAAGTCCAGCCTGAGCTTGTTGGGTCACAGGAAAAACAAAAACAAAACACTAAAGTTAGCCCAATTTTTTGTATAATGTGAAAGATGATGCAACGCCGAGAATCGTGATTTTTATTCCAAGCAAAAAAGTTGTGATCCTCATTTTATCCAGAATCATGCAGCGCTAGGCAGGACCATACAAAATAAAGAGCATTGGAGATTGATTGGCAACCACCCACAATCAGCCAATAAGTTCTTACCCTCGCCATGAGCTACAGTGCCTTAAAAAAGTATTCATACCCCTTGAACTTTCCCACATTTTGTCATTTTACATTTAAAATATAAATGTATTTTATTGGGATTTTATGTGATAGACCGACACAAAGTGCCACATAATTGTGAAGTGGAAGGAAAATTATAAATGGTTTTCATTTTTTTTTTTTTTACAAATAAATATGTGAAAAGTGTGTGGGGTACATTTGTATGGCGCCCCCTGGAGTCAATACTTTATAGAACCGCCTTTCACTGCAATTACAGCTCCAAGTCTTTTTGGGGATGTCTCTACCAACTTTGCACATCTAGAGAGGGACATTTCTGCCCATTCTTCTTTGCAAAATATCTCAAGCTCTGTCAGATTGGATGGATGTGATCAGTAATTTTCAAGTCTTGCCACAGATTCTCAACTGAATTTAGGTCTCGACTTTGACTGGCCCATTCTAACACTTGAATATGATTCCATTGTAGCTCCGGCTGTATGTTTAGGGTCGTTGTCCTGCTGGAAGGTGAACCTCCGCCCCAGTCTCAAGTCTTTTGCAGAATCTAACAGGTTTTCTTCTAAGATTGCCCTGTATTTGACTCCATCCATCTTCCTATCAACTCTGGCCAGCTTTCTTGTCCCTGCTGAAGAAAATAATCCCCACAAAATGATGCTGTCACCACCATGTTTCACGGTGGGGATGGGGTGTTCAGGGTGATGTGCAGTGCTAGTTTTCCACCACACAAGTTTAATTTTGGTCTCATCTGTCCAGAGCACCTTCTTCCACATGTTTGCTGTGTCCCCCACATGGCTTCTCGCAAACTGCAAACGTGACCTCTTATGTTTTTCTTCTTGTCACTCTTCCATGAAGACCAGATTTGTGGAGAGCATGACTAATAGTTGTCCTGTGGACAGATTCTCCCACCTGAGCTGTGGATCTCTGCAGCTCCTCCAGAGTTACCATGGGCCTCTTGTCTGCTTCTCTGATGAATGCTCTCCTTGCCTGGCCTGCCAGTTTAGGTGGACGGCCTTTTTGGTAGGTTTGTAGTTGTGCCATACTCTTTCCATTTTCTGATGATGGCTTGAACAGAGCTCTGCGAGATGTTCAAAGCTTGGATTTTTTTTATAACCTAACCCTGCTTTATACTTCTCCACAACTTTATCCCTGACCTGTCTGGTGTGTTCCTTGGCTTTCATGATGCTGTTTGTTCACTAAGGTTCTCTAACAAACCTATGAGGGCTTCACAAAACAGCTGTATTTATACTGAGATTACCTTACACACACAGGTGGGCTCTATTTAATAATTAGGTGACTTCTGAAGTCAGTTGGTCCCACTAGAATTTAGTTAGGGGTATCAGAGTAAAGGGGGCAGAATACAAATGCACGCCACACTTTTCAGATATTTATTTGTCAAAAAAAAATTGAAAACTATTATTTTCCTTCCACTTCACAATTATATTCCACTTTATGTTGGCCTATCACATAACATACATTTATGTTTTTTGTTGTAACATGACAAAATGTGGAAAATGTCAAGGGGTATGAATACTTTTTCAAGGCATTGTAGATGTGCTTGGGATCTGAAATTTTGCAGGTTTCTAGGTGGATATCTTAGTAATATGAATTCCAATTTTTGTTTTTGTAGGTCGTGGTGAATTCTAGTTAGAGCCAAGAGAAATAGAGTAGGTGTCATGCCAGACAAAGTTGAATACAGAGCCGTGAATAATAAATGAATGTTGCACCTTGGCATTTTTGGGGTGGGTGATGAAGCATGTTTCCATGTTTTACTAATTTCTTTAGCCTCAGGATCATATAGATATACCCAGCTTTCATCCATGGTCACTAATCTGTTTAAAAAGTCCTCTTCATCTTAGTGGTACAAGTCCAAAATGCTTTGTGCACATTCCACTCGTTACCGTTTTTGGAACCACGGCTCGGTATGACACCTACTCCATTTCTCTTGGCTCTAAGTAGAATTCACCACGACCTACAAAATAAAAAATTGTCATGCATAATACTAAGATAGCCACCTATAAACCTGCAGAACGTATTGGCCTCAACGTCATATTACCACTATAGCGGACCTTTAAGACTTCTTGTAAGTGTCTTGCTTTCCTCAAGTGCTTAATTCCTCAATCTATGCAATGTAAGGCCCCTTTCACACCGTCGGACCATTCAGGTCTGCCTGTCATATTTTTCGGCAGACCTGAACGGCCGCTCCATACATCTCAATGGATCGTCGGATGTCAGCGGAGACGTGTACGCTGACATCCGACCTGATCCGCTAAAATCAGATGGATGGCGGGTAAGATCTGATGAAAACAGACATGCTGTCCGTTTTCATCAGATCTCTCCATAGGAGACAGCGGCGCTGGACAAGCCTCTCCCCGCTCAGTGAGAGGGACTTCTCATCCGCTAAGACAACCGCCTAGTGTGAAAGGGGCCTAAAGGATATCTCTTGGGGACGTGTGCAGTCCCTGGAATGCACGCCAAGGCCCCATACACACTATTCGGCAGATTTTTGTCTTCAGTTTTACCAAACCATGTAGTGCCTGATTGCATACAATTAAAAACTCTTAAGGCTTGACCTCATATTATATGGCTTTGGTAAATCTGAAGACAAAAGTCTGCAGAAAATCTAATAGTCTGTATAGGGGTCTTACTCTCTTGGCCCTCAGCACAACTTCCGACACCGAAAGCCAGAAGCGTATCATGCCCGCTGAGCGTCATATTGGGGGAGGGGGGGGGAACGGGCGGAGCTAATTGTCAAAGTCTCACCTCCAGTCACTGGAGTTTTGAATTTGATGCACATTTTATCTTCTCATGGTTGCGAGTATGACTTTGGCAGTTTTAATAAATCTCATTGGTGTTGAAGCTATAATGCACTAGGGATTTGCACCCTTTTTTCTTTGTAGTGTTTTACGCCCCTTCCACACGGAGATGGATCCGCTTTCAGCGGTCCACCAGCACAGCGGGAGATCTCTCTGCTGAACCGGCGCATGACAGGTCCCTTCTCTGCTCACTGAGCGGGGAAGTGCTTGTCGAGTGCCACTATCTCCTATAGAGAGATCGGACAAAAATGGACAGCATGTCTGTTTTCATCAGATTTAACTCGTTCCGATTCGCCATGGATGGATGGCGACGTATCACCATCCATCTAATTTTAGCGGATCGGGTCGGATGTCAGCAGACATGTCACTGCTGACATCCGATGCTCCAGACATGTCACTGCTGACATCCGATGCTCCATAGAGATGTATGGAGGGCTGTTCAGGTGGACCTGAACAGTCTGACCGTGTGAAAGGGGCCTTAGAGTTTCCATGCTAAAGGACAGCAGCACCGATGGGAATACCTTAACCATCAGAGTGAGCGCTGAGACGCGAGAGTGTTTGGATTCTCTGCAAGGAACTTGTCTGGCTCCCCCTTTTACCAGGAAACATCTTCCACCCCTCTTTCTTCTCAGGGAGCCTTTACCACACCCCTTTTTTGCAGGGAACCCAACTGGCACCCACTTTCCACGACAAACCTTTCCTGCTCCTCTTTCTTCTTGGGGAGCTTTTTTCCACACACCCTTCTCCCCAAGGAACCTGGCACCCCTTTTTCCTAAAAAAAACATTTCCCACCCCTCTTTCTTCTCGGGGAGCTTTTTCCCACATCCCTTCTCCCCAAGGGACCTGGCACCCCTTTTTCCTGAAAAAAACGTTCCCGTCCCTCTTTTTTTTACCTCGAGGAGCATTTCCAACACCATTCTCTGCAAGGAACCTATCTGGCACCCCTTTTCCCCAGGAAACATCTTCCACCCCTCTTTCTTCTCGGGGAGCCTTTCAATCACCCCTTCTCTGCAAGGAACCCAACTGGCACCCCCTTTCCTGCCCTCCTTACTTCCTAGGGAGCCCTTTCCACGCCTCTTCTCCCCAAAGGGACCTGGCACCACTTTTTCCTGAACAAACATTTCCCGCCCCTCTTTCTTCTCGGGGAGCTTTTTCCCACATCCCTTCTCCCCAAGGAAACTGGCCCACCTTTTTTCCTGAAAAAAACATTTCCCGCCCCTCTTTCTTCTCGGGGAGCTTTTTCCCACATCCCTTCTCCCCAAGGGACCTGGCACCCCTTTTTCCAAAAAAAACATTTCCCGCCCTCTTTCTTCTCGGGGAGCTTTTTCCCACATCACTTCTCCCCAAGGGACCTGGCACCCCTTTTTCCTGAAAAAAACGATCCTGTCCCTCTTCAAGGAGAATTTCCAACACCATTCTCTGCAAGGATCCTATCTGGCACCCCTTTTCCCCAGGAAACATCTTCCACCCCCCTTTCTTCTCGGGGAGCCTTTCAATCACCCCTTCTCTTCAAGGAACCCGACTGGCATCCCCTTTCCTGCCCTCCTTTCTTCCTAGGGAGCCCTTTCCACGCCTCTTCTCCCTAAGGAACCTGGCAGCCCCTTTTCCTCTGATACCTTTCCTGCTCCTCTTTCTTCTCAAGGGAGCCTTTCCTACATTATTCTCTGCAAGGAACCCAACTGGCACCCCCATTCCCCAGGAAACATCTTTCACCCCTCTTTCTTCTTAGGGAGCCTTTCCCACACCCCTTTTTTTGCAGGGAACCCAACCATTCCCTGAGAACACATTCCCACCTAACCTTTCTTCAAAAAATTCCTTGACAACCCACTCTCCCCCAAGAAGGCTTTGTGGCATCCTGACACTTCCCCTCAAGAAAACTTGCTTTCTCCCCCAACTCAACTGCCAACTAAGGATGAGCTCCGGCGTGTTGGCACACTCCACATGCAGAGCCCGTCAGGAAGCCAGGACCATGCTGCGCTAATCACAGGCAGTGAGATTTTTCCCGATCTCTGCAGCCGCGCATCAGGACAATGTCTCCCTGCCTGTGATTAGCGCAGCCCGGTGCCGACTTCCTGGAGGGCTCTGCACGTGGACTGTGCCAACACGCCGGAGCTAATCCTTACTGGCAATCATACTGGCACCTCCCTCTCCCTGAGAACCCTCACCCTTCCGATACTCCTCACTCCCCCAAGGAGCCTTTAATGCAACACTATCACATGCCTGATAAAGGGGGCCAGTGTAGCCCCGAAACGTGAGCTTTTTTTGGATAAACCCTTTTGGATGCTATCTGTACACTGCAACACCTTCCCCGCTTCCTACTTGGGTCGTTCCGGCACCTCCCCTTTCTTAAGAATCTATTCCCTCCAATCTTCTTAAGAAGCCTTTAAGGATCCCCCCTTTTTCTTCCCAAGGAGCCTTTAGCGCACACCCTCCTGCTTTTCCCAGAACCCACTCCTGAGGAGGCTTTCCCACAACGTCCTTCCTCCTGGAGAAGCCTTTATTGCAATCCCTCCTTCCCATGCAAACTCCTCCCTGATGGGTCTTTCCTGTGCCCTTCCTCACCTCAAGGAGCCTTTTCCTGCTTCACCCTCCCCCAGGAACCTTCTCCCACTTTGCTCTCCCCCTGAGGAGCCATTCTCAAGCCCCTCCTCTCAAAAGAGCCTTCTCTGATTCCGCCCCCAAAGAGCATTGTGCAGTACCTCATTCTTCCAGGGGAGGAAACACCCACAAAAGAAGCATATGGTACTTTAGTCCTCTGTAAAGTGGAGAACCCCACCCCCGAGGAGGGTCAAGTTGTACACTTCAGGCAGAAAGAACCCCGCCCCCAGGGAGGTGCAATAAAGTGCCTCAGCCCCTAGACAGAGACAGCCCACCCTCCCCATTCCACTCAGCGACCCGCCCCCGGGGAGGGGCAAGCACTACCTCGGTCCTCCGGTAGAGGGTAGCCTCCCCGTAGGCCCCGTGTCCCAGGACCCGGATGGGGATGTAGTGAAGCTCCTCCTGCTCGGGGCCGGCGCAGCTCCGCGCTGACTCTCCATAGTCCGAGTTGATGGAGTCGCAGTGCCGGTCATACCGGCCGAGGGCGGACATGGCGAGTTCAGCCGACTCTGCCCGCCGCCATATTGGACTCAGGCTGACCCGGAACTGCTGACCGCCCCGCTCACAGGCACGTGATCCAGAGCCGCCGCCATCTTTCTTAAGGGCGGGTGGCGAGCCGTAGAACACGTGATTTTGCTGGGGACGCTGCTTCTGTTTGTCTCTGACGTCGCAGCAAGTAGGGCGGGGAGATACAATGTTGCTGTTGCGGTGTCCTTCAATCGCGATTGGATTGAGAAGCCAATGAACCAGCAGACGTCTATCTGATGAAATGTCAGCCAGCAAATCAGATCCTTCTGGGCGGAGCCCCATTATAGAGCCACACAGTGTAGTCATGGATGTATTTTACTAGTAAAGTGACAGTTTAACAGTTCAGTGCAGGAGGGGACGGTGACTTTCTTCTGATGGCTCTCAGCACAGTTGGTTGGTGTCCAAGCAACATCTCCAAAACACACCTCTTCAATACCGGGCACTTCACCCCCTTCCTGCCCAGGACTATTTCCAGCACTGTCGCACTTTGAATGACAATTGCGCGGTCATGCAACACTGTACCCAAATTACATTTTTATAATTTTACTCCCACAAATAGAGCTTTCTTTTGGTTGTATTTGATCACCTATGCGGTTTTTATTTTTTACACTATAAATAAAAACCAACATTTTTGAAAAAAAAAAGTTTTTCTTTGTTTCTGTTATAATTTTTTTTATAGGCGGCACTGATATGCAGCACGGATGGGCACTGATATGCAGCACGGCTGGGCACCGACTAGCAGCTGATGGGCACTGTTAGTGGCACATTTGATGAGGCTGTGCTGATTATCAGCACAGACCCCTCACCCGCTCTGACAGGGATCTGCTCTCCCTGTCAGCGCGAACTGAGAAAAGCCGTCTACCGGCACGTCCTAGTTCACGCTGTGGTCAGCTGTGATTGGTCACAGCTGATCACGTGGTAAGGGGCCTCCGTCAGGGGCTCCTTACTACGATCGGACAATGCAGTGTGTCAGAGTGACACACATCACCACTGATCACCGCGCTGCACGCCCCTGCAGGCGCTAGCTGGCATGTTATTCTGCTGGATGTCATATAATCCCAATCAGGATAACTGAGGGGGGGGGGGGGGGCGAGCAGGCAAGTAAGGACGCTCTCTACTTTGCAGATAGAGAAAGGAGCTGTGTGTTAGTGGGGTCCTGACACTCCTGCTCGCCCCCTCCCCCCTCAAGAGGCTTTCTCCACACCAGGGAGAAAGCCTCGCATTACTGTGTGGAGTTACAGAAGAACAGGAAGTGAGGATTTCTCAGAAGAAATAAGGACATTTAAAAGCAAAATTGAAGGATGAGTTAAGTGAAGGAGGACTGCACTAAGGGAAAGGAAGCTGTTTAGAAAAAAAAAAAGTTTCCTTTACAACCCCTTTAAAGCGGGGGTTCACCCTAAAAATAAGTATATACCATTCAATCCAGCATACTGCCGACATGCTGTTATTTTTTTTTTTTCCGGTTTACATACCGTAGTATAGGTATTTTTCCCCCTGGCTTCCAGGTAGTGAATCCCGCGGGCGCATAATGCACATCACCAGTTTCCGAAAGAAGCCGAGTCGGCTCTATACGACGCCTGCGCACCGACGTTCGGCTTTTTTCGGAAACTGGTGACGCGCCTTTTGCGCCGAGGGGAAGCTTTTGTCATACGTCAATCACCTAGTCTCTGAATAGGAACACCCACTCCTGCGGGAGCCACTACCCAGAAGGCGGGGGGGAAAATACCTATAATACGGTATGTAAACCGTAGTATGAAAAAAAAAAAAAAACACAGCATACTGTACATGTATGCTGGATTGAATGGTATATACTTGTTTTTAGGGTGAACCCCCGCTTTAAAGTCTATGGGACCCGAGTTTGAAAAATCAAAAGTCCCCATTATGAAGGCTTATGTGTGCAAGTTATTGGCCATAAAAAGGGTATGGGGGTCCGGGAAGGACATGCTCCAATGCAAAAAAAAACATTAGAAAAAATATAGGGCCAGATTCAGAGAGCCGTAAGTCCTGTCTAACTGGTGTTAGACAGGAGTACTTTCAAATTACGCACGCCGTATCACTAGTTTGAATCTTCAAACCATGATACGGCAGCGTTGGGCTTCGATCTGACAGGCTTACGTCTTCTTACGCCTTCGGATCTACGCTGCAATCTTTTTGCGGCCGCTGGGTGGAGTTCGCGTAGTTTTCAGCGTCAGGGTATGCAACTGAGCTTTTTCCGGCGATCCACGAAGTTACGAGCGTCGTTCACAATCGCGTACGTAATTTTTTTGCTACGTTAAGTTAAACCAGCTATTAGCTGGTCTAACGTTACGCGGCCCATGTTAAGTATGGCCGTCGTTCCCGCGTCAACTTTCAATTTATTTTTTATTTTTTACGTAAGTCGTTCGGGAATAGGAATGTCCGTAAACGACGCTACTCAAAAAAAAATGACGTAACGACGTGATTTCGCGCAATGCACGGCGGGAAATTTCTGAACGGAGCATGCGCAGTTCGATCGCCGTGGGAACGCGCCTAATTTAAATGCCTCATGCCCCCTAATCGCGTAGTTTGATTCCGCCGGGAGAAATATACTACGCCGCCGTACCTTACGGGCCAAAATCTCTCTGAATTCCTCGTAGAGCCAGGTAAAGTACGGCGGCGTAGAATATCTCTGATACTCTGCGGGAATCTAATTCTACCTGAATCTGGCCCATAGTTTTTAACCACTTCCCATCCCACGTATGTTAAAATGACGGCCACAAGGTGGCTATGCCATCCTGGGCGGCTGTCATATGATGTCCGCAGCCTCCCGGCCACTAGGGGGTGTAAGCGTGCATGTAGCGTCAATCGGCAGTTACACTGACAAGGACGTAGATCTGTGTGTGTAAACACACAGATCCATGTCCTCTCATGGAGAGGCGACCGATGGCGTGTTCCTTGTACATAGGGACACCGATCGGTCAACTCCCCCAGTCAGTCCCCTTTCCCCACAGTTAAAATCACACCCTAGGACACACATTTAACTCCCTAGTGTTAACCCCTTCCCTGCCAGTCACATTAACACAGTAATCAGTTCATATTTATAACACTGATCGCTGTATAAATGTGAATGATCCCAAAGATGTGTCAAAAGTGTCCTTTGTGTCTGCCACAATATCGCAGTGACAGTAAAAATCGTAGATCACCGCCATTACTAGTAAAAAAAAAAAAGGCCATAAATCTATCCCCAATTTTGTAGACGCTATAACTTTTGTGCAAACCAATCAATATATGCTTATTGCTTACCAAAAATATGTAGAAGAATGCGTATCGGCCTAAACTGAGAAAAAAACATTTTTTATTTTTTTAAATGTGATATTTATTATAGCAAAAATTAAAACAATATTGTGTTTTTTTAAAAATTGTCATTCTTCTTTTGTTTATAGCGCAAAAAATAAATACCACCAAAAGAAAGCTCTATTTGTGGGGAAAAAAAAACATAAAAATTTATTTGGGTACAGTTTTGCGTGACTGCGCAATTGTCATTCAAAGTGCGACAGCGCTGAAAACTAAAAATTGGTCTGGGCAGGAAGGGGGTGAAAATGCCAGGTATTGAGGTGGTTAAGGTGACGGTTCTTCCACGATTATTATACTATTTCTAGATTGTAAGCTCTAACGAGCAGGGCCCTCTGATCCCTCCTGTATTGAATTGTATTGTAACTGTACTGTCTTCCCTGATTTTGTAAAGCGCTGCTTTTTTCGATCCCTTCAGATTCCAGTTACCCCCATTTTTTTTACAGAAGTTGCAACCTCTGATCTATAAATGTATCTGGAACAGGGGTGGCTGTTTCCACTTTGTATACAGTAAAATGGCAAGGCGGGCGGGAGTTCCCCATTTCTTAGGATACTAGGTCAGCACAATTGGTCCAGATATACTAAATCTTTTCTGAGAAGTACAAGCCTGATTGGGTCCACTTGGAGGCACAGGCTGGCCCGACTCTCCCCCTGGACCCCCCAATGTGGCTCCCTGCAAAGGCACATCAGGCGGTATCAAGCCCTCCTCATCCCACAATTTACGTCTGTGGGACACGGTGTGTAAGTTATATCCTTTAAAATCCCCCCCACTAGTACAGTGATAGTGCATATTTTTAGCACTCTTCACTGTAATAATGTCACTGGTTCCCAAAAAAGTGTCAGGTGTCCAATTTGTCGGTCACAATGTCACAGTTCTGCTATAAGTCACTGATCGCCACCACTACTAGTATAAAAATAAATAATAATGCCATGAAAATATCCCATAGTTTAAAGACGCTATAACTTTTGCGCAAACCAATCAAAATATGCTTATTGGGATTTTTTTTGCCAAAAATATGTATCAGAATACACACTGGCCTAAATTAATGAAGAAATTCGATTTTTTTTATTGGATGTGTGTTATAGCAGAAAGTAAATAATATTGTTTTTTTTTTCAAAATTTTCTCTTTTTTTGTTTATAGCGCAAAAAACAAAAACCGCAGAGGTGATCAAATACCACCAAAAGAAAGCTCTATTTGTGGGGAAAAAGGACATTGATTTGATCTGGGTACAGCGTCACACGACCGCGCAATTGTCAGTTAAAGTAACACATCGCAGTTTCGCAAAATGGCATGGTCATAAGGGGGGGGGGTTGGGGCGGAGGGATATCTGCAATTCTGAATGTGTGAGGCCGCGTACAGACGACCAAATATATCTGTTCAAATCGGTCTGACAGACCGATTTGAACAGATATGTCTGCTGGCTGTTTTGGTTTGATTGCTGTACACACGATCAAACCAAAATCCCCGCCGGCAGACAGCGCGGTGACGTGGCGGTGACGTTGACGCCGCCACGTCACCGCACCGGGAAGTAAAACACTTCCGCGCATGCGTCGAATCCATTCGACGCATGTGCGAGCAGATATGTCTGCTGGTTAGCGTACTAACCAGCAAACATATCGGTCCGACAGGTTCTCAGCAGACAGATTTTAAAGCATGCTTTAAAATCTGTCTGCTGGACAAATCCGTCTGCTCGCCCGTACACACAATCGAATCTGTCTGCTGAGACGGTCTGTCAGACCGTTTCCAGCAGAGAGATTTGATCGTGTGTACGCGGCCTGACAGGCCCAGTGTTTGATGGACACAGAATCTGAGGTGACCACCAAGGACTATGCTTTCTACCAGCAACAGTTTGGGACAACCTTTACACTAGATCCCTCCTAGTTGACTTTGAAGGCCGCCAACAATTTTCCTATCCCGGTAGAGGGCATCACCTGGATGTCTATCCAAGTGTTTGACCAAATGGTAGATCAAATTGAAGTGGTAGTGACCCATGGATGTTCTTGTGGTACTGGGCATGAGTGCCCTGAGGGAGCTGAATTTGGCTTAATTGCTTAAAAATGCATACATTTGGCCCCCTTTGCATCCTAAAGCTCAGAAGGAACAAATCCAGCTACAAAACCTGATGAATGCTTATCAAGTTTAACACTAAGAGGACAAGCGTCAACCTGAGAAGGTGAGAATAATCAGGTCCCCCACTCCCCTTGTGATAGATTGCAGCAGTTACCACACCAAGAGGTGGTTTGTCCCCTCCTGGTGAAAGTACAAACAATGTTGCAACTTGCAAGGAGCTCCATCATGGAACCGAGATGGGATCTGGAAGTAAAAGGTGAATGGAAGGGTTGGGGCCAGGACTCTGTCCAAGGTGCATCACAATAAGGTGCTTGTCCATATGGTCAACCTGGGGACCACCCCTATACATCTCCCAGTTCTACTGGTGATCGCTGATGGAAATGTACTTCCAAATAAATGTATTGAGGTATCCTGTCCTGTGGTAGAGGCTGCCTGTGCCTACTTGAAGACTGTCATGGCCTCTAGAGGACTCTCAGTATTAGCAGTTGTCAGACCAACTGACTCGAATAGCATATGCTGGTGTTTGTGAAAGGGCCCGAAAACTATGGGTTTGCTATGGCTGTGGACCATCCTATACATACCAGGGACATGGGCCCCACTGGAACGTAACCCCCACCCAGTTTAAGAAGGCAAGGACTTACTCCATAATATGTTACGGGGTGTGGTCTTCTGAGAAAGTCAGAGCTGGTTGGCTGACCCAATTGTCCTAGTTCAGAATAAAAGATTGGAGCATATGCTTCTGTGTGGATTATCGGAAGCTGAATGCACACACTCATTGAGATGCTTATCCCTTGCCATGAATAGAGTTTTTCATGGCCTTAAGGCAGGCATGCTACTTTTCAACTTTGGACTTGGCTAGTGGCTACTGGCAGGCACCTGTGAGAGAGGAGGATCGAGAAAAACCGGCTTTTATCTCTCCTCTAAGACTTTTTTAACTTGAATTGCATGTCCTTTGGCCTAACTAATGCCCCTAGTACTTTTCAGAGACTCATGAAACAATGTTTGGGAGGCCTCAATTTTTGGACAGCACTTATTTATCTGGATGACATCATCATCTTTTCCAAAAACCTTTGAAGATCATATTCACCACCCTAATCAGATTTTCACCTGATTAACACAGTACCCACTAAAGACGAAAACCAGGCAAATGTAATTTTATGAGAAGTTGAATACAGTATCTAAGCCATGTAGTAGAGCCTGGAGGGGTGTCTCCCGACCCGGCCAAGCTACAAGCAGTACGGCGTTGGCCAGCCCCCAAAACTGGGATGGAACTGTGCTCTTTTCTTGGACTGGTAGGGTACTACTGACAATTCATCGCCAGGTTCGCTCAGGTTGCAGCCAATCGTACACAGTTGCTGTGCGGGCACTCCACTCAGCAGAAGGGCAAGTCACCTTCTTCGTTCCAGGCCAATTGGTAAGCAGCACAGGAGAAGCTTTCGAAACCCCCAAGGAACGATTAATGACTGCCCCTCTCCTTGTGTTTGCTGATTATACAAAACCTTTCCGTGTCTACACTGAAAGTAGTTTTTAAGGACTGAGGCCTGTGCTTGCCCAAGAACAAAATGGACTCGAACATGTTATCGCTTGTGCCAGCCACAGTCTACGACCAACAAAATGTAATCCACACAATTATAGCTCCTTCAAATTGAAACTGGTTGCCACTGGTCTGGGCCATAACTGAGAAATTAATTTGAGTACCTGATAGGAGCACAAGTGGATATCTATATGAACAACAATCCATTGGCTTACCTGGAAACAGCCAAGCTGGGAGTGTTGGAGTGGCGTTGGGTGGCTCATTTAACTACATGACCAATATAAGCCAAGGTGATGGCACAGCAATGTGAATGCCTTGTCCTGGAACAGCCACAAGGCGATGTAGATAAGTATCTGAAAGAATCCAAAGTTGTTCCCTCTCAAGTACATGTGCATAGTTGGAAAGGGTCAATGGTACAAACTGAGCAACCAGCGTTGGCCTGACAATTAAACCATCTGGAGGTATGAGATGAAGTGTTGTACCATTTGGCTTGCACCCCCTACCCAGCAAAGACACACCTACCCTTCTCACTTGAGATTTGCTAGATTCTGTATGCTACAATCAGACATTTTGGTGTTGACTGCACAGAGGCCTATATCCACCAGTACTTCTACCATAGCTCCCAACTGTTCCTAATTTCGAGGGACTTTCCCTGATTTGGAGCAATGTCCCTCTGTCCCTCTTTCCTCCTCATTTGTCCCTTATTTTGGTCTGATCTCTATAATTGTATATAAATCGCACTTTTTATCTATCAAAAAGTGTTTCCCGTTGCTAGACCTTTCATCCAAATTCTAAATTGCTGTGTTTGTACATTTTAAAAGCCAATATAAAGGAATAGTAAGGGTAAAAAAAAACACTTGTGGGTTTAATTAACCTTTCTCGTTAATTCTCTTTTAAGTGGGTGTGGCAGGGGGCGTGTCCTATGCCTACATGCGTTTGATAGTAGGTGTTCCTCATTCCCATCTCAAAATGTTGGGAGGTATGCTTCTACTGCTTGTCAAGAATGTCAGAATTGTGCCCTACAAGACTCGGAGGCCTGTAATGCTGGCTGCACAAACTGCTTGCTGAGAATGGATCCACTCACAGGCTCTACACAGGTGGAGCTCCATGGAAACCGTAAGTTCACAAGGGTAAAAAAAAAAAAAACCCTCCCTCACATTTTCTTTGCGTTAACGAAAACGGAATTGATTTGTTGTCATAGTTTTCGTCAGTGGACGAAAATGTGATGTACTTTTCGTTTAGTTTTCGTCACTGTAAAAAAGCCACTGTCTAAAATTTTTACGAAAATGGAGCACAAAAATATATCAGGAGATAGTATGAAGCAAAAAGCTAGCTAGTATGACGCATAGGAGTAATGCTGCGTACACATGATTGGAAATTCTGACAAGAAAAGTTTGATGTGAGCTTTTGGTCGGAAATTCCAACTGTGTGTAGGCTCCAACTGACTTTTTCTGTCGGAATTTCTGACAGCAATAATTTAAAAGCTGGTTCTCAAATTTTCAGATGAGAAAAGTTATTGTTGAAAATTCCGAACCGTCTGTATGAAATTCCGACGCACAAAAAAAAAAACATGCATGCTCTGAATCAATTTAACGCATGCTCGGAAGCATTGAACTTCATTTTTCTCAGCTCGTCATAGTGTTATAAGTGACCACATTCTTGACGGTCGGAAATTGTGTTACCGTGTGTATGACAAAATTCAGTCACCACTTTGTACTTTGCAAAGGACTTTTCTACTAGATCACTATTTAATTTTATTTCTCTTTTTATGTGGTCACGTTTCTTTCATGTATAATTATGCTTTATTCATTACGTTATGTATGACGGTTTATACTTATGCAGTTTGTATACAGTGATTGTTTACTTGACACTGAGTTTACTAGATTCATCACCTAGCAGCGCAGGAGTTATTCATTCACACAGTTTATGGGGATCTAGTAGCTCAAAGTTATACGATAAACTGTTATTACAGAGCAGGTCTCCAGGATGTTGTTAGTTATAATGGCCAGCAGAGGGCACTCTTTGCCAAGCCCTCTAGAATCTGAATGGAAACCCACCTATGATTGCAGGCCTCAGTGAAAGACACTACAGAGGCTTTACAGCACGCAACATCTTATTAGAGCTACAAGCAGAATATGCAGTGATGGTATTTCCTTACCTGACCATACATTTTTGAATCCCACACATACTGAAAGAGGTTGTAAAGGTTCCCCCTTTTTTTTTACATAACAAACATACCATACTTACCTCCACTGTGCAGTTCGTTTTGCACAGAGTGGTCCCGATCCTCATCTTCTGGGGTCCCTCGGCGGCTGTCTCGGCTCCTCCCCGCAAGACCTAACACCCCCCCCCCCTCTAGGATGCATTCTCCCAAGGGTGTTTTCTTGCGGGTGCGCTCCCGTGATACAAATTTGCATAAAACACCGCGCTAACCTAACTAAACATAAAAAAAGCTGCCAACACAACAGAACTGGATATATTCTGCAACAAGAAACAAATATAGACAAAAAAGTGTAGAGCTAAAATTATGTGAGAAATAAACAATATAATACTGCAAAGCATCATATGTGGCATAAGATGAATTAATAAATATATTACGTGAAGCAACACATAATGTAGGGGTGAGATGGCTATATATTGTATTTTGTTTTAGCAGTCGGTCAGCACCCCAGATGATGATCGTTTGATCGAAACGCGTCGGGTCTTCTGCTGACTTCACTGCTAGATGTTTTTATATGCCTTGATATGTCTGCTGAAATGTGAGTGCAACCAACTGTATTTTGTGTATTACAGTAAAAGTACCATACGTTATTACACTATGTTTGCATCCATTTCTTTTCTCCCCCAATTGTTGCATCTGAGCACTCCTGATTTTCTGTAAAGAACCTTATGAGTTTTTTGGTCCCGGTATTGCTACATCCTGCTTGGTTTTCCATCATATGAGAAGCTGATTTATACCCACCACTCATCCCTGGTTTACAATGGAAGGTTGATGTCCGGATACCATCATCACTAGTCTGTTTGACTCATTAGGTATATACTTAGTTGAGTCCACGCTTTCTGGTAAGCCTCCTATTTTCTCTCTGGTGGTGGACCTGCTATCAAAATTCACTTCATCTGTTGTCCGGTTTTTGGACACTTTGAATCAACAAAATAATTTTTTTAGATTTTCTTTTTCCTTTTTTTTCATATACATTCAGATATGATCATTTTGGACACTAGGCGCTCCCGTGATACAGTCGGCGACCATAGTTTTTTTTTTTCACCTCGGGGGAGGGTAGCATCAGAGGCACTAGCTGGCTTGGATTGACTAATGCCGCGTACACACGGTCGTTTTTTGCGACGAAAAAAAACGACGTTTTTTAAAACGTCATTTAAATTGATCGTGTGTGGGCAAAACGTCGTTTTTTGTCTTAAAAAAAACGACCCAAAAAAAATTCCAACATGCTTGAACTTTTTGGGTCGTTTTTCAAAACGTCGTTTTTGTTTCACAAAAAGTCACCGTGTGTAGCAAAAACGTCGTTCAAAACGACGTTTTTCAACCCGCGCATGCCCAGAAGCTAGTTATGAAGCGAGCTTCAATGGAAAAGAGTGGTGAACGTAACCTCGCTTTTTGTAAAAAAATTATGGTGTGTATGCAAAATTGTCTTTGAAAAGTGACGTTTCAAAAACGTCGTTTTTTACTTCACAGAAAACGTCGTTTTTTTTCATCACAAAAAACGACCGTGTGTACGCGGCATAAGAGGCCAACTAATGAAACCTGGACTCCAACTAACACTTTCTAAGCCATTACAGCAATTGTTTATTTTCCTTTTGGCATAAACGTTTTATATAAGTGAATAAAAGCTGACCATTATAAGCACCCCTGTAAGTCGTACATGGTTTGTATCAACATTCTAATTGAGGTGCGCGGCCGGTATATTTTGGCCGAAAAATGGTTAATACCGCTCGCAATGCGCCTCTGCAGAGGCACATTGCCGGCGGTGTCCCATTGTTTTCACTGGGATGGAGCGGCGGAGGTGCAGTAAACACACCGCTCCTTCACCGCTCCAAAGATGCGGCTAGCAGGACTTTTGGAGTGGCACCGCCTCAGTGTGAAAGCCTCCAGGCTTTCACACTGAGACTACAGGTCAGGAGTTTTTCAGGCGGTATTTAGGCGCTATTTTTAGGACATGTGGACATTTATACAACAATCCATTTGCTTACCTGGAAACAGCCAAGCTGGGTGGCATGGATACGAGTGAGGGCAAGATGGCCCCCACCCGTCTCTATACCATAGCAGGGCAGAAGCGACGTCAAAACGTCACTTCCACCCATACGTCTTAAAGGCACATTTTTATTTAAAAAATGTTATTGCATTTTAGTGTAAATGTGAGATCTGAGGTCTTTTTGACCCCTGATCTCATATTTAAGAGGACCTGTCATGTTTTTTTCTATTACAAGGGATGTTTACAGTATTGTTGATTACATCCCTTGAAAAAGTGACCCATTTTTTTTTTTAAAGTGTAAAAATAAGTACAATAAATAAGAAAACAAACTGGCTCCCATTAAATTAGTTTTAGTAAGAGTTTCCCAAGACCTTAAAGAGGACCTCCAGGCTCCCCCAAAACATTAAAAGTCTGCAGCTACAAATACTATAGCTGCTGACTTTTTTTATAAGGACACTTACCTGTCCAGGAATCCAGCAGTGTCTTCACCCGAGTCAATTCTTCAATTGGCTTCGGGTGCAGGCGCAAGCATCTCAAGTAAGGGAATCAGTCAGTGAAGGCCTTATGGCTTCACAACCGGTGTCCTACTGTGCAAAGTACAAGCCAAGCTGTGCCTTGTGAATGGTTCTGTAGTCTTCTGGGACCTGTGATGTGAAATGGATGGGGGGCCTCTTTACCTGGTGCCAGCACTTCAACTTTGGGCACCCGGCTGTGACAAATTGCGGCTTCACAGCCAAGTGCCCACTGTTCATATGCAAGTCGCGCTGCCCGTTGTGAATGGTCCTACCGTCTTCTGGGACCTGTGACGTGTCCCAGAAGACTACATGGAGGGAGGGGGAGAGGAGAACTTCCGGTTGGATCACCTAGGCACCCCAGATGTTTTGGAACTACATTTCCCATGATGCTTATGCACTCTGCAGTGTAGATGAGCATCATGGGAAATGTAGTTCCAAAACATCTGGGGTGCCAATCTTCTCCATCACTGGTCTAGATCAGGAGGTCTCCAAACTGCGGCCCGAGGGCCAGATGTGGCCCTTTGCTAGCCTTTATCTGGCCCTTGGGGCAAAATTCCTACCACTGATATTAGGCACTATTCCTCACACTGGGGCACTATATATTCCACTGATACCAATGATGGGATACTATTCAGCTTACTAATAGGGGGAATACTTCTCCTCCTATTGACCACCAAACCTGAGGGCATATTTATTCTCACTGGTGCTGGATGCTGTGACATTTCCTGCCCCTGCTAGCCACAATCCGGCCCTCCTAAAGTCTGAAGGACAATAAAGTGGCCCTTTGTTTTAAAAAGTTTGGAGACCCCTGGTCTAGAATATAAAATGGTATGCGTAGGGTTGTCACAGCTAATTCTACTACCTTGCCTGTGTGTAACAGGTTTTGGCTTTATGGCTGTATGTACTATGCATTTAAAATGTCTTAAGCTGGATACACATTATACAATTTTTGTTTAATTTTCTTCAGGATTTACCTTCAACTGTGTAATGCAAGGGCCTGCCTGATTACATACAATTTAAAATTATTTAGGTTTGACCTAATATTATAGGGTTTTGGCAAATCTAAAAGGAAAGTTGTACAATAAAATTGTATAGTGTGTAGCCAGCTTTAATTTTTTTTGTATGTTGATGAAGGCTCGGTAGTATAATGTGCGAAGCCACTGGCAACGATTGTGATATCTACATCATAAAACAAATGAAATACACTTTTAATACAACTGATTTACACAGCAAAGTAGCTATTTACAACTCCGGGTAACAATGCTGAGTAACAACTTGTTTGGTCATTAATTACTGACCCGTCTGTCCAGTTGCGTCATTCTCAGGATCTGCCCTACAGCGAGAAGTCTGCGTGGACTGTAGGCAGAGCTTTTTTTCTCAGAAAATAGGTGCAGGAACTCAACCATGACCCTGTTCAGATTTCAAAAACAGTAGAAGGGTCTTAAAGGGGCATTAAATACCAGGATTGCATTACATACAGAGTGCAGAGTTCAGGGGGTTACACACAGAATGCAGAGCTGTCACTTGTAAACACAGAAACCAGACTTCTGTGTTTACAAGTGATTGTGGTGAGCAGGCACCAAAGGGACTGAGCCAGAGGTGGTGGAACTGAGTTCCCCCAAGTTCCCCCTGAAAAAAAGCCCTGACTGTAGGTCAGATGGGTGGACTACAGATCAGAAGGGTATGCTCCTTTCCATATCACAGCGTTACCTCGCTCAAACTTTGTCAGTGATCGAAAGATTTAAAACTGCAGGAATAAGGCCTCCTTCACTTGCAGAGACATAAATTGACCTCAGTTTTCACATGCCTTTCTACGCATGTTATCATGCACATCACAACCTGTGTCCTCACTTTCTCTTCTGCCCTGCTCATACCATATTGTTGATGTCACATTCGTACACGCTGCAGATTCCTGCACAGAAAAAAAAATCTGCGCCAGATACCAGTATTGTGGTGTGAACAGGGTACATAGAGAACAATTGTTTTCTTTGTGCCCTTGCAGGGAAAAAAAAAAACAACACACACACATCTGCACATGGTGTAAACAAAGACTTATGCCCCCCGTACACACGCTCGGGATTCCAGACGGGAAAAAGTCTGTTGGAAATCCACACGGGAAAAGAGCCCATTCTCCTTTCTTTGCTAGCGGGTTTGGCAATTTTCCCGTCGGAAAAACTGCGAGGCAGCATACACATGGCTGGGAATCAAGGCCAAAAGCTCTCCTTGGAAAACCCGGTCTTGTGTACGGTAGGGTGACCAGACATCCCCGGTTTCAGGGGACAGTCCCCGGATTGAGGACACTGTCCCCAGACAAGTCTGTCCCCAGATTGGATATGAACAGGGGCTGGGGCAATTTCAAAAACAGTCAGTGCAGAATTAAAAAAAATTAGAATTCTGAATTACACCCCCCCCCCCCCCACTCTGCCGTACCTACTAGCTCGGGGGGGGGGGGTATTTTTTTCGATTACCTTTCTGATCATGTGCTGGTCAGAGCGGAGGGAATATTTCTTCAATTTCGGGTGCATGCCCATTCAGCTACACTTGCATGTTCTTCTGCCTTGGCTCAAGTTCCGGCCTGCTGCCTGCCTGCTTATCTCCTTGCCTTCCCTGACAAAGTGATCTTCCTCTGCACCCCACCCAGCAGTAGCCGGGGCCCGCGAGAGTAAGACTTGGCAGGCTGTGAGGCAGGCGGCTGCGCCGATAGGCAGAGAGTCGCTGATTGCCGCCATTACTAGTAAAAAAAAAAAAAATATGTCCCCGGATTTTACTTTTTAAATCTGGTCACCTTAGTGTACGGGCCATTACAGATTGCAACTACTGTCTGCCTCGGTTTTATCAATGAAAGATTATATAAACCCTGTTTATATAATCAATGGAACTTCACGTATTTGCTCACTTTGGGCCTGCTTATTATGCTATTAAAGGCATGATCTGTTCAGGAAGTGACAAAATGTTGATTCAGGCAGCCCTTTGGGAGGACCTTCCTATAGTTCCAGGGAACCCCTAAAAATGAAGCAGGGGTCTGGACTGCCCTATGGTCTCTTTTGGGGGGGGGGGGTGTAACATGTTTCCTGTTCCATTGGGCAGAGCTCTACAGTCGGCTGCCCTGGAATATTAGACTAGGGAAATCTAGCCCTAGCCTGTACCCACCGTCTAGCTTAACTGAACTGCAGAACAGCTCCCCTCTTCGTTATGAACATGAGGTGTTCAGTATTCCAGTTTTAGACCCCATACACACTATCCAACTTTTATTGTCAGATTTCCTTCAGCTTTACCAAAACCCATATAGTGCAAGGGCCTGCCTGATTGCATACAAATTGAAAGGGTTTAGGTTGGACCTCATATTATATGGTTTTGGGAAATCGAATAGGAAAAATTGTATAGCCAGCTTAAGGGTGACAGCACTTCTTCTTCTACAGTGCAGCGAGTGTGTTGTCACCCTAGAACAGGAAGTGTGTTTCTGGCAGGATAGTGGTAGGGGGGGGGGGGAAGCAAACCCTAATGTAGCTACCACATCCAAGGACTGGTAGGCTGCAATAGATTACATTTTCTTCCTGTATTTAAAAAATATTTCAGCACTCGAGCATTCCCCACCCATCATAAAGGACATTAATCTACTCCCCCCCCCCCCATCCAAAACCATAGAGCTATTTATAAGAAGAAAAAAAACACCAACATCCCTCATTACCTAATTGAAGTACATGATTTTAGTTCCTGAGAACTGCATATTTCTAGTGGCCAGTCTCTTAGGAAGTGATACCGACAGGGGCGGACTGACCATTCGGGCACTGCCCAAGGGCCCCATGCCACCAGGGGCCCCATCATTGTTGCCAGCCTCAGTAAAACCAGGGACAGTATCCAATCTGTGTTTTTTTTCTAAAATCCCAGGATTATAGCTGCCCCGCCTCTCGAGTACCTTTTCAGTGTGTGCATGTATACTGTGCGTCGGTTTATGTATACTGTATGTGTGTATACTGTTTCCCCATAATCTCCTATTGCCCGGGGGCTCCATGAGTTGTCAGTCCGCCCCTGGATACCGGCCATAAAGATTGGATCAGGTAAAGGTTGTGTCATTGTGCCAAGCCTTATACAGTGTATGATGAGTGGATTTATAAAGTTGAAGAGCAGATTTAGGTGAATTGTTTTTTTCTGAAGAGCATTCTTACAGATCTAATAAAGCTTCCTACATATAAAAGAGTTCTGCCCCTGGACAGTACCAGAGTAATAGTGCACCATAAACTTAGCACTCAGGATAATGAAAACTCAGACACCAAGAGCTGCATTGAATGCAAATACAATTTATTCTCCATGTCTTGGACAAGAAGCAAAAACAATATGCTATAAGTTGTTTCAGGCCCTCTGTCCGCAAAAGTAGAAAACAAAAATACAAATAAAAATATAAATATTCTCAAAATTCAAAATAAATTAAACGAAACCGTCTACAAGAAATAAAACGTTTTCATGGAAAACTTGGAAAGACAGCAAAGACTGAGTGTTACAATCAAAACGGAAGATACTGCACGTTCACCATGTGTCCGGCTTCGGAGGGGAGGGTTTCATATATTTATATATCATATATACTCTAGATCAGAAAAAATAATAATCTTGACCGATATGGAGCTCTGTGTGAGAGCGGCCCACAAGCAGCCAGCACCATAACAAACTGCTGTATGAACAGCCATAGCTTCCAAACCAGGAGAATGAAACACGACATGTAAACACCATCACTGACGCAGCAGCGAGGATACAACATGCTACATATATAAAAACAGGAGTCACAACAAGGTCCATGCCAGTGCTACATGTCAGGAAGAGGTATCGGCCTTCGGTGGCAGTTGGAAGAAGAGGGAGACGTCTGCCAGTCACAGCCAGCGGGACAGGGTGGCAGTTGTCGGGCACTGGGAAGGTTGGCAACCCTTGCTCTAGCAGTGACAGTGTGCTCAGTCGAGGCTTTTCACAAATACAACTTTGGCCAGAGATGAATGGACTACACATGCACAGTGTACACTTATAGCAGCAAGGAGGAGGCAGTCTTACTAAGATGAGGAGGAAACCACATCATTTTTGTCTGCGGAGAGAGTCACCAAGCTGTGACCACTGTGTGGCTACAGTCCCAGGTCACCTTCACCTTGGGCATTACAAGGCCAGTAGAGTGGGAGAGTTGAGAGAGTCCGAAGATTGCTCGTTGCTGCTGCTCCCCCTCCTGTGGGCGGCTCCACAGTTGGGGAAGGGTTCAGACTCTGGGTATGTGAAGACAAAAGAAGTGGTGTAGGTGGTACATGTTGGGGTGCAGGTAACAACAGGGGTACACAGAGGCTCCATGTCCACAGACAATGTGTTATACAGGGGCTCCCATTCAGATGTGTATAATGTGCTTGTCAAATCCACATCAGGAACAGAGCGACCTGCGTCAGAAGATCCCGTGGAAGGGGAGCCGAACAAGAAGTCATCGAGAGGCTCAGATTTTAGTCCCAGGGATACCTGCAGCTGGGAGGATTCCTTCTCAGGGATGGAAGACTGTGGGAGGCTGATGGAAAACATAGGCTCCATTGTGGCTTCCTGTGAGCTGGAAGAGCTAGTCACTTCTGGGAGCAAAGACAGGTCCAAGGAGGATGTCAGGGAGGGGGTCAGGTCCAGGGTGGAGGTCAGGTCCTGGAAGGTTGCGTCCAAGTCATGTGGAATCTTGCAGGCAGGTTTGTGAGCAGCAAGGATGAACTCAAGCTTTTCCTTCTCTTTCAGAAGGGCTGCAATCTCAGCCTGCAGGATTGACTTATCATCCTCCAGCTCATCAGTTTCCTGAGAAGAAAAGAAAGAAGCCAACAGATTAGGAGGATTCTAGAACACAGTAATGTCAACTGGTATGCAAGACTAGATCTGTACAACAGCACAAAGGCTAAACAAGGACATCTACTTACAGCTTGGAGGGTGTCTGTCAGCTCCCGGCGACGGTTACGGCATTTAGCTGCTGCCATCTTGTTCCTTTCACGTCTAACTCTCCTTTTCTCCTCTTCCTCGGGAGAAAGCTGTGAAAATAAAAAAGGACAGCCAGTTAGAACTCAGGAATAAATCTGCAGAGTCTTATACATGAGAGCAAAACGCAAAAGACTGCAAATCGCACACATTATCTGGACAATTACCTGTTCAACTTTTCCTCTCCTGCCCTGGCTCTGTCCTCTGCCAGAAGAGCTTTTTAACACCCCGCTGCGGCTGTAAGCTGGAACTGCTCCATAGGGGTGAACTCTGGTCTGGGATGGGGCCACAGATGAGACGAGAGTAGGCTGGACCAACCACTGCAGGTCTGCTGAGGTGGAGATGGCTGTGACGGTGGGGACAAAGCTGTTGTTGGAGTCTGTGCCAAATTCCTGAAATTAAAGAAAAAAACATTAAGTATAAGTGTGACAAGTCACCATATATTCCCCCCCTCCTTCCATCTCCCCCTCCCTCTGTGCACACACGCTGAATGGGCTGATCCAGAGGGAGCTGCAATTCCAATCCCAGCACACCAGACAGAAGGGGATAAAAATAGCCCTGACGTCACTAGTGACGCAGGGGCCGCTATGGAGTCTCCTGAATGAACTCTGGAAGTGTTTTATCAATGAATCCGCTTTACACACACAGGAGGGGGGAGCTGCTCAGCCCAGCCACTGCACTATGCAGCAGGCAGGGCTGCAAAAGTCTGCACTATGCAACCCAAATTTAGACAGCATTAACCCAGATCCACATCCCCTGTACCCCATTCCATATCACTTGCACTGTGCACCCCAATGCGCATCTCCTGCACCCCAGTCCATATTACTGGCACTGTGCACCCCAATCCACATCACCTGCACCCTAATCAATGTTACCAGTGAACCCCAACCCATATCTCTGACACTAGGCACCTCAGAAAGCAATAACTCCAGCGCACATCTCCTACACCCTAATATATGCTACCTGTATACCCCCCAACCCATATCAACATCACTGTGCACCCCAATCCAGACAGCATTAACCCCAAGTCCAAATCACCTGTGCACCCCCAATCCATGTCATTGGTGTGTCCCAACCTATATCAGCAGTACTGTGCACCCCAATTAAGAAAGCATTAACCCCAAGTGCATATCACCTGCACCCCAATCCATGCTACCTGTATACCCCCAACCCATATCAATCAACATCACTGTGCACCCCAATCCAGACAGCATTAATCCCAAGTGCATATCACCAGCACTGTGCACCCCAATCTGTGTACCCTACCCTAAGTCTAGGTCATCTGCACCCCCAAGCCAGACACCATTAACCCCAGCCCATATCACCTGTGCACCCACAGTCCATGTCATTGGTGCACCCCAATCCAGACATCATTATCCCCAATCCAGACACCACCTGTGCGCCTAAATCCAGACACCGTTAACCTCAATCCACACTGCCAGTGCTGTACACCCCAATCCAATCACAGATAAACCCGCATATTCAGACATAGTGACCCCTAAAGAGCACGATCCAGACTCATCACACCCTATAAAGCCGGGTCCAGTGTAAGGTGAACACCCCCCCAAAAGCAAATCTCCCCCAACATATCACGTCTTCTGTCGCCCACTTACCGTTGGGGTGAGCGGGGATCCCATGCTGGAGAAGGAGGCGGACGGGGACGGGTAGTAAGCCATGCTGTCTCCTGCTGGAGAGGCGCTGCTACACCGAGAGGATGTCGCCTCGTAGTCGGTGCTGTTGCTGGAGAAGCCGTGGTACATGTCTGCTGTGTATAAAGCAAAAGATCGTCCTATAATTCCGGAGCTGTCACTGCCAGAACTAGCTGCTCGGCTCCCTTTTATACTCGCTGTCATGCAATTTATGAATGGGTGACGTAAAAATGGGACGGACCATGTGTGTGGGGGAGGAAAGGAACGCTCCACACAGCCCTGCCGCAGTCTCCGTTACACGAATCTTAATGCCAGAGCCTGATTGATCGGTACAGCCGTGTTATCACTTCTCCTGACTGGTCATAACTTGCCACAAGCCGCACAATGTGCCCGCGGATCCCCCCTTGGATTCCCGGTTTTTGGTACGGCCATCGGGAATCCACTGACGCAGTTATCCTTATAAGGAAAACATCCGTCCGAAGGGCGGGGCTGCCGGAAGAGCCCTGAGAGGAGAGCGAGAGGGGAGGGGTTCTGTACACTGCCATAGGAACGCAACACAACACACACAGTATACAATCTACACTGTAAACTGTCATGGGAACACAGTATACAATCTACACTGCACACTGCTATAGGAACACACACAGCATACAATCTACACTGTCATAGGAACACAACACACACAGTATACAATCTAATCTGTACACTGTCATAGGAACACAACACAACACACACATTATACAATCTACACTGTCATAGGAACACAACACACACAGTATACAATCTACACTGTACACTGCTGCAGGAACACACAACACACACAGTATACAATCTACACTGTACACTGTCATGGGAACACAGTATACAATCTACACTGCACATTGCTATAGGAACACACACAGCACACAATCTACACTGTACACTGTCATAGGAACACAACACACATTATACAATCTGCACTGTCATAGGAACACAACACAACACACACAGTATACAATTTACACTGTCATAGGAACACAACACACACAGTATACAATCTACACTGTCATAGGAACACAACACACACAGTATACAATCTACACTGTACACTGTCATAGGAACACAACACACACAGTATACAATGTCATAGGAACACAACACACACAGCATACAATATACACTGTCATAGGAACACAGCACACACAGTATACAATCTACACTGTCATAGGAACACAACACATACAGTATACAATCTACAATGTACACTGCTGTAGGAACACACAACACACACAGTATACAATCTACACTGTCATAGGAACACAGCATACAATCTACACTGTCATAGGAACACAACACACACAGTATACAATCTACACTGTCATAGGAACACAACACACACAGTATACAATCTACACTGTACACTGTCATAAGAACACAACACACACACAGCATACAATCTACACTGCACGTTGCTGTAGGAACACACAGTATACAATCTACAATGTAATAGGAACACAACACACACAGTATACAATCTACACTGTCATAGGAACACAACACACACACACAGTATAGAATTTACACTGCACACTGCCATATTAACACCACTTACACACAGTATACAATCTACAAAGACATGAATGAATGAATGAATGAAAACTTATATAGCGCGGCACATGCAAACTGAATCGCCTCTGGGAACACAACACACAACACACATGTTATACAACCCACACTATAAACTACCATGGGGACACACACACCATACAACCCAAACTGCACCCTTCCATAGGGACACACCACACACACACCTGCATATTCTAATGGTTACACAACACAGTATACAATCCACGCTGTACAATTCCAAAGGGATACAACATACACAAAGTGTGCATTGTAATGGGACCACAACACACACACAGTATACAATCCACACTGTACCCTGCCACTGAGGACACCCCCCCCCCCCCACATTCACATTATACAATCCATACTGCCATGGGAATACAACACAAACGTAGGAAGCAATCCACACTACACTACACACTGCTATTGGGGGACACAACAAACACATAAGAGTGTACTGTCCACACTGAAACGGGGAGACAATTCATGCTGTACACTGCCACAGAGGACACAACATACAGATGTTTATACCTAGAAAGTCACACTCAAAGTCTCAAAGCTGTCACACATTTTTCTTTACTACAATACATTTGACTTGTTTTGTCAAAAACATAGACTGTAGTGTCTGTCCATGTATATATTACATCACTGTGTTAGTGTGAATTGTATGTTGTGTTGCCATGGCAGTGTACAATGTGGATTGTATACTGCATGTTGTATTCCCACAGCAGTGTGGATTGTATAATGTGTGTTGGGGGGGGTTGTGTCCCCCAATGTACAGTGCGAATTGTGTAATGTGTGTGTTGGGGGGTTGTGTCCCCCAGTGGCAGTGTGGGTTGTATACGGTGTGTGTGTTGGGGGGGTTGTGTTCCCCAGTGTACAGCGTGGATAGTGTAGTGTGTGTGTTGGGGGGTGTCCCCAGTGTAGTGTGGATTGTATAGTGAGTGTGTGTTGGGGGGGGGGGGTTGTGTTCCCAAGTGTACAGTGTGGATTGTATAGTGTGTGTATTTGGGGGGTTGTGTCCCTCAATGTACAGTGTGAATTGTGTAATGTGTGTGTTGGGGGGTTGTGTCCCCCAGTGGCAGTATGGATTGTATACGGTGTGTGTGTTGGGGGGGTTGTGTTCCCCAGTGTACAGCGTGGATTGTGTAGTGTGTGTTGGGGGGTGTGCCCAGTGTAGTGTGGATTGTATAGTGAGTGTATGTTGGGGGGGGGGGGGTTGTGTTCCAGAGTGTACAGTGTGGATTGTATAGTTGTGTCCCACAGTGTACCGTGTGGATTGTATAGTGTGTGTATTTGAGGGGTTGTTTCCCTCAGTGTACAGTGTGGATTGTATAGTGTGTGTATTGGGGGGGGGGTGTCCCAGTGTGGATTGTATAGTATAGTGTGTGTATTTGGGGGGGTGTGTCTCTCAGTGTACAGTGTGGATTGTATAGTGTGTGTATTGGGGGGGGGGGGGTTGTGTCCCCCAGTGTACAGTGTGGATTGTATAGTGTGTGTATTGGGGGGGTTGTGTCCCCCACTGTACTGTGTGGATTGTATAGTGTTTGTGTATTTGGGGGGGACACCCACACACAGTATGGATTGTATAGTGTGTGTATTTGGGGAGGGGGTTGTGTCTCTCACAGTGTACAGTGTGGATTGTATAGTGTGTGTGTATTTAGGGGGGGGGGGGGGTTGTGTCCCTCAGTGTACTGTGTGGATGTGTATAGTGTGTGTGTGTGGTGGGGGGGGGGGTTGTGTCCCTCAGTGTAAAGCGTGGATTGTATAGTGTGTGTATTTGTGTGTGTGTGTGGGGGGGGGGGGATTGTGTCCCTCAGTGTAAAGTGTGGATTGTATAGTGTGTGTGGGGGGGGGGGGGGGGTTGTGTCCCTTAGTGTAAAGTGTGGATTGTATAGTGTGTGGGGGGGGGGGGGTTGTGTCCCTTAGTGTAAAGTGTGGATTGTATAGTGTGTGTATTTGGGGGGGGGTTGTGTCCCCCAGTGCACATTGTATGTTTCTGGTTGTTATGGAAAACGTCACAACTTTCCCTTTCTGGGTTATGTCACGTATAGGGAGCCTCTTGCTGGGATATCCTCAGTGGTGGGGGCAGGAAACCTCAGCCCTGCTCTCACTTTGTTTTGGTCTGTTGTTCTGTTCCTGGAAGCTCCCTCCCTGTGTGAGGGCCCAGTGCAGGATTCCCTCCTCCCCCCTCCTCCTCCTATGTGAGGCCAGTGAAGGACTCCCTCCTCCTCCTCCTTCAATGTGAGGCCAGATCAGGGTTTCCCTGTCTGGGCTTGTAAGATTTGCAGAGGGATTCCCTCAGTCGGCTGTGACATCATAGGACTGCTCAGACTGGATTTTCAATAAACAAGCTGTGCACACCCTGTCAGAATATGTGTCCACGTTGCTTATGTGTTCCTCCACCAGACTGTACATGTCACTCTTCAGAGGATTATCCCTGCCTGTATTCTAACACCATTCACCACTACAGCCTCTAAAAAGACACACAATGCTGGAATACGATTGTCAGCCCCAAAACATTCGAACCTTTTCTCTTTGGATTTCAAACAGTTGCACCTCCTAAGGATACCTGAGATATTAATTCATGTTAAGAAAATATATCCGATTTCTTGTTAAAAAAAAAAAGAAAGAAAAATATATCTGCCAACTATATTAGAGAAAGTAGTGCGTCACCCTCCTGGCCACCCATGTAGTGTGACATGACATAAAAGTCACATACACTATATTGTCAAAACTATTGGGACACCTGCTTTTACACACACATAAACTGTAACCACTTCGGCCCCCGGAAGATTCCCCCCCTTAATGACCAGTCCATTTTTTTTGCGATACAGCACTGCGTCGCTTTAACTGACAGTTGTGAAGTAGTGTGATGTTGTACCCAACCAAAGTTGACATCCTTTTTTCCCACAAATAGAGCTTTATTTTCATGGTATTTGATCACCTAAATAAACAAAAAAAAGGAGAGATTTTTTTTTAAAGAAAACCAATATTCTATACTTTTTCCTATAATAAATATCCCAAAATTAAAAAATATATATTTCTTCATCAGTTTAGGCCGATATTATATTCTTCTAAAAATAAGCGTATATATTGATTGGTTTGCACAACAGTTACAGCGTCTACAAAATAGGGAATAGATTTATAGCATTTATAATTTTTTTACTAGTAATGGCGGCGGTCTGCGATTTTTAGCGGGACTGCGACATTGCGAACAGATAGGACACTTTTGACACATTTTTGGACTATTGACAGTGATCTGTGCTAAAAAATGCACTGATTACTGTCCAAATGTCACTAGCAGAGAAGGGGTTAACACTAGGGGGCCATCAAGGGGTTAAATGTGTTCCGTGTGGGAGGGGGTGGGACTGACTAGGAGGTGACAGATCGCTGTTCCTGATTAGAAAGAACAGCAGATCTGTCTCTGTCTCTGTCTCTCCTTTCGTGCCCACGATCGCGGGTGGCCGAGCATCAAGTCCCCTGCCGTGCAGTGGGCACATGTCTGCTATAGCTCTTAATGGGATTGTAAAGGTACAATATTTTTTTCCTAAATAGCTTCCTTTACCTAAGTGCAGTTTTCCTTCACTTACCTCATCCTTCCATTTTGCTTTTAAAATGTCCTTAGTTCTATTGAGAAATCCTCACTTCCTGTTCTTCTGCCTGTAACTCCACACAGTAATGCAAGGCTTTCTCCCTGGTGTGGAGTGTCGTGCTCGCCCCCTCCCTTGGACTACTGGATAGTCAGGATGCCCTCCTTTCTCTATCTGCAACGTAGAGAGCGTCCTGACTCTCCTGTAGTCCAAGGGAGGGGGCGAGCATGACACTCCACACCAGGGAGAAAGCCTTGCATTACTGTGTGGAGTTACAGACAGAAGAACAGGAAGTGAGGATCTCCTGGAAGAAATAAGGACATTTAAAAGCAAAATTCGAAGGATGAGGTAAGTGAAGGAGGACTGCACTAAGGTAAAAGGAAGCTATTTAGGGAAAAAAAAAAAAAATGTACATTTACAACCCATTTTAAAAGGTGCAGACGTACACCTCCAGCGATTTGCAGGAATGAGCCGACCTGCCGCTGTATAATGGCAAGTAGTTAATGGTATCCCAGTCTTAGTCTGTAGGGTTCAATATTGAGTTGGCCCATCCTTTGCAGGTATAACATTTTTAACTCTTCTGGGAAGGCCGTCCAGGGGGTTAGTTGCGGGGGGGTGTTGATGGGTGTCTTTTTTGCCTCTCCCCAAACTAGGAATCACAGACATTATCTAAGTTATGGACTTTGCCTTTATGTACTCTCACATTACGGCATACCTAGGCCGCTACGTTATCTTAGTTGGGATTAGGGAAAAGACAGTATTCGTTATGTACTGTCATGCTGAATTTTTACAGTAAAGTTGCATTTGCCGTCTGAGCCTGGTCTCAAGTTATTCAAAGGGGTGCATGATGGCTCTGGTGTATCAAAACAACCTGGGTCTGTAAAGCACATGGGGTATGAAGTATTACTGCTACACAGGGTTAAGAAGAGGAGTGTAGTTGCTATGAGTACCAAGTGAATGGAACAAGCAACTATTCAATAGGCATGGTACCTGGTAAGGGGACAGGAAATCCGGTAGCGAGGGGGGGGGTTAATGTTCTGGCTCCCTCCCTAGCGGTCCATCTCCAATGGCAGCCAGGAGCAGACTGGAGTTCAGAGATCTATGGTCTAGCAACGAGGTACGGGAAGGAAGGTTGTTAAGTCAGAGCACGCATAAGGTCCGTTCTAGGTGCTCGGTGGGACCCCATCCCTCCTAATGCAACAATACAAGTTACAGTGTGTAGTGACATGGGACAAGTTGATTTTCAGAAGAATTGCTAAGTTGAGGAACTGCCTTAAAGGGGTTGTAAAGGTTCACGTTTTTTTACCTCAATGCATCCTGTGCATTAAGGTGAAAAAACATCTGTCATTTACCAGCCCCCTGTTTTACTTACCTGAGTCCTGGAAAGGCCCACGTCGTGAAGGCGCTCTTCCTTTGCTCGTTCTTCTCGACTTTCCATTGGATAGATTAATAGCAGCGCAGCCATTGACTCGCGCCGCTGTCAATCAACTCCAATGCCTCTCTAAGTTGCGGCGGCGTAGCGTAAAAAGATACGCTACGCCCGCACAAAGATACGCCAATGTATCTGAATCCCGGGCCACAATATATACTGTGCAATCTCCATACACATATAATACTGTATGAATAGAGGTGTTAAATCCATTCGAAAATGTATTGTGCTAATATCCAACGTATCTAACTCAAATGGAGTTTATAAATTGGATATTAGCACAACACATTTTGGAGTGGATTTATACCACTATTCATACAGTATTATATGTGTGTGGAGATTGATACCGATACAAGGGGATTCTGATATAATGAAGGTCCTCTGGGGCCCCTGTATTATGGAGGGCATAACACTGACCCCTATATATTATGAAGGGGGGGTGACACTAACCCCTGTGTTATCTGGGGTAACACTGACCCCAACCCCTGTATTGCAAAGGGGGTGACCCTGACCCCTGTATTATGACACCTAGGATTGCCACCTGTCCTGTATTCACCTGAACAGCTCAGGTTTTGAATCATGTGTCTGGGTTTTAGCCTGCCTAAAACCCAGACACAATATTCAGGCCGGACTGTGGCTCCCCAAGTAACCAAGATAGTCACACACAAATCTGTTGCCATCTGTTAATGCAAATTGCACACACCCACTGTTTGCCACCGCGCTAAGTGCGATGCATTATTGCTCTCCTCCAGGTCTTTAAAATCCTATAGTGTATAGCACAATTTTTTTCCCATGCGCCGCTAAAGTGTTCGGGTTTGGCTTGAAGAAAAGGTGGCAACCCTAGGCCCCCCCTGACCCCGGGTGAGACCTTCCGTCTCCCACACTGGAAGTCCAAAATGGGAGCCCTGAGCAATTTTCAGACCTGATTATATAAAGGACCCAGCACACCTGTGCAGTAAGCCAGGTTGCAGACGCCTAGCAAAACCCGGACACAGGATTGAATGTTCCGATTCAGAACTACAGAATCTGGAAAAATGCTAGTTTTGAACCTTGCATTAACCCTTGAGACTCCTGGGTCACCTTTTCCTAAATACTTATAGTAACAGAGCCTCTCTCTGTCACAGTATTCAATGGGTAATTCAATCAATTGCAATACCAGATTTGTGTAAACTGACCCATTAATACTGTGGATATTATTCAGCACTCACAATATGGCTTGTTATCAGCAGATACGCACAAGATCTTAGAAAAATGCAGTTCTCAGCTTAAAACACATTTCTCTGGCTGATGTACATATAAGGGTCGATTGTAGTGGAGTCTCATTGTGTGATATTACATGTGCCTATCCCACAGCATTGTGGGTGTTCATAGCTCTTCCCTCTAATCACTGAATGGTCGTGTTGAATAGGAAGAAGGCGGTAGGGATGATGCTGTGGCAGAATCTTTAATGATTTCCACTGTTCTGTGACTGTGACACCGTTCCCACCAACTGTGCATTGGGACTTAACCCTTCCCGAACAGGACTGAGTATTGAAAGGGTCTGGTTTCCCTGGAGATCGACAATAGGCCCACACTTCATCTGCTGCATAGAGAAAAACCTTAATAAATGCATCTCACATGCAGATAGCCCTGGTATAGGGAAGACAATATCTAGAATCCCTGAAGACATTTTCTCCATTGGCAATAATTGTAAAGTTATGGGATTGGATATTAGGCAGAGGGCAACTGTACTGCAAAGTATACACTGCCTGGTCTATGGAGGGAATAATTAACTGGATAGAGAAGGTTCATTAGATATAGATTGATGGGTGACAACAACCTGCGGAAAGTTGGAAGGCGTGGTAAACATGAACACTAGCTGCTTCCTGTATAGTAAGACATACGACGTAAAGACGCCTGTCTATAAGCTAACATTGCACAATCCAGTCTAAACAGGCAGGAACTGAATCAGTTGCAGAGTTGGTAGAATGGGAGTGACAGGTAACTTGCTGATGTCATAGACTCAGGTACTGGGACATAGGTGAGCAGAGTTCTTGGCCTATGTCATTCCTACATTCCAAACATGTACAACCCAAATCACGCAAACCTTTATCAATCTTCCGGTGAATCCATAAAAAGCCAGGTATATAAAAAAGGACATACATATACTGTATGTGTAACACCTCTCTCTATCACACAACAATTTGTACAGAGTGTTCCTCTGAGATGGGACCTCCCATCTGTTCTGTCTCTCCAATCTAAGCACTGAAAGTGTGATCTCTGTAACTTACAGTTAGTTGTGTTGCGATGTCGATAACCCAATCTTATTTGGATAAACAGACAGTGACTCGATCCAGACGACACCTTGTTGATCTTGTGAAGTTTAAGTCATAAACTGTGAGGCTCTTACAACAATGAACATTGGATAGGTCAAAAGATCATAATGTGATCCAGTCCAGACATGTGCTGAGATGCATTACTGGGAGAAATTAACAAATGTTGGGGCTTACTATACAGGATAAGCTGAGATACAGGAAGGAGAGGTACCAGGGACAGAATAATACCTAGAATATTTAGGCATATCACAGGAGGGGCGTGGCCTGGAGCGGCGGTAATGGGATAAGAAGCTAGACGGCTGAGCTCCGCCGGACGATCATCCTTAACGGTATATCCTGAACTTCCACCCGCAGTTGGAGACCCCTAAAGACTCTCACTAGCCCTGGGCGACGCTGTGGTCATGTCCCCGTCGGAGGCATCCAAGGCGACTGCCTCTAAACTTGAGCAGTATCGCCGTCAGGAGAAGGACTCCCCGAACAAAGATGGCGGCGCCATCTAGTGATGGCATTCTATGTGCCGCCCCCATTCCATTCCACTATCCTGATTGCTGGTTTTGACTATATGGCCCTTCATCCAGAAGCGCCGGCAATCTGTTTAGGCGACTTTAACAACGTGCTGGATCCGTCCCTAGACAGGATGGCTGGGCCCTTGGCCCCGCCAGTAACACCACACCCTACGAGATTTGAGGCTCCTTGCTGATTTCAATCTAGTTGACACATGGAGGCATGAGAACCCCACAGCCGGAGCATACTCCCTCCTGCTTTTCTGCCTCCCCACGCTCAATGTCCCGCAAAGATCTAATATTGGTCTCCAAATCCCTCCTTCCTAAGCTGAAGGCTACGCCCCCCAGATCCCTTTCGGTTCATTGCCCGTATTGGGCAGAGCTGTCACTTCCCCAGGCCCGCCTGCCGCCCTCATGGCGGTAAAATCCCTTATGGCTAAACCTGCCCAGAGGACGCAGACTTGGCGGCGGAATGGGAAAAGTTTTTTTATAGTAACTCTGACTCTGCATCGCCACAGGTGGTCTGGGAAACTTTTAAATTGCATGCACGTATGACACTCTCGACCTGTATAAATGCCCTCAAAAGGACATTCACTGAGGCGCTGGATAGGGCCACGGAGCTAGTTCTTGCAAAAGAAAGGAGTTTATAGAAAACCCGACTGCTGACTTAGCTGCCGAACCTAAACTATGCTCTAGGACAGTTGACCAACTCCACTATGAAAAAAATCGAAGAGTAAGCTTTTTTTCATAAGTAGGGATGAGCTTCACGTTCGATACGAACATACGTTCGACTCGAACGTTATCTGTTCGTACGTTCGACGAAATTCGAACAAAATCGGTCGTTCGCGCCAAAATCGAGTGACGCAAAATGGCCCATAATTCACTGCGGCATTGCCCGCTGATGATTGGCCAAGCATGCTGTATGTCCCGCATGCTTGGCCAATCACAGAGCGCAAAAACTAAGAGCCATAATTGGCCAAAGCCTGGGTGGCATACGCCCCACACTATAAAAGGCCGCCTGCTGGGCGGCCCTTGTGTAATGTGTACCGGCTTGTTAATGAGAGCAGTCAGAGAGACAGAGAGATTGTCTTTTTATATAGCTAGATAAAGCAGGCAGGCTAGTAGTCATTTAGCTTAATTTAGAGTGTGTAGAGAATATATATACATCCCTAGGAGATTTATACACTGTATAGCTTAGATAGATCAGTTCTTCCTAAATTTTAGCAGGCAGGTGATTGTGCTATTTAAAGACGTTATCACACATATAGACACACAGCAGGTACAATATTTAAGGAATTTTATTTACATTTTTTTAATTTAAGCATCATTAAAATCACTGCTCCTGGAGCAGTGATTTTAAACACTGCAGGCCGTAAAATAACGGCTGCAAGGTGGTTCCTTAACTCTGAGTGGACGTTATATAACGCTCTCCCAGAGTCGCTCTCCCTGGGGGTGCACCATGGGAATGTCCATGACCGCGGGGCCGGGGGAACGGCGGTTTACGGATCACGGTCAATTGCGCACTTAGCGGCGTTTACCACGTTGATCGCTCGTCCAATGACGGAGCGATCACATGTAAACAAACCGGCGTCATTTGATGACGCCGGGTTCCTCCCTAACTCTCTGTACGATCGGTACAGTGTGAGAGGAGAGCGCGGATGCAGCAGATCGCTCCCTGTGGCTGCGACTCTGTGACTAATACTCTGCAGTCACAGATCCAGCAATATCCGCGCTCATCGCATACCCCTGCGCAATACTCTAACCCCTGCGCAATACTCTGCTGTCCTTCCCTGCGCGCAATACTCTGCAATACCCCCTGCGCAATA